>CAUYON010025701.1:0-11593 GCA_963573935.1 Arctocebus calabarensis | reverse complement strand
CCTATAGTCCCAGCTACTAGGGAGGCTGAGGCAAGAGAATCGCTTAAGCCCAAGAGCTGGAGGTTGCTGTGAGCAGTGTGACGCCACGGCACTCTACCCAGGGCGATAAAGTGAGACTCTGTCTCTACAAAAAAAAAAAATGCTTTCTGATTCCTCTTTTTTCTTCTATTCCTGATTGCCTTAGAATAAGGTTTCTTTTGACTTAGTCCTAGATTCATGGATTTTAGAAATGTGTTATTTTGTCAAATTTGGAGATTTTCCATATGTCTTTGCTATTGATTTGATTTGCTTTTATTGTGCTAAAAAAAAGATAATCTGAATAATTTCAACCTTTTTACATTTATTAAGACTTGTTGTATGGCCTACAATATGATCACATCCCTTATGCACATGAAAAGAATAAATATCCTATTGTTGTGTAGGGTACTCTATGAAGACCAAATAAGTTAAATTGGTTGATAGCATTATTCAAGTCTTCTATATCCTTACTAATTTTCTGGATACTTGTACTATTAATTGAGAGAGTTGTGTTGAAATCTCTAGATCTAATTGTGGATTTGTCTATTTCTCTGGGCACTTCAAATATTGTGAAGTTCTATTATTAGGGGCATAAATATTTTAAATTGAAAATTCTCACCGTATCATCAAGACCATCTATATGCAAAACCACTGTTTTGGCACGTTTGTTTGTAGTTCCTAGGAAAAACTGAGCTTTCCTTCGACGTGAATTCATTTCATTGAAACTATCACCATCTGCCATATTGGAGGACTGAAGAATGTCATAGATTTCAGAGGCCAGAAGTTTTGTTTCTCCTGGAGTTGTAGTCCTTGAAAAGAAATGTATATAAAATAAATCAGTCTTATCACTTTTACTGATTCTGTAATTTTAATTTCTCATCTTTGTGGAGCCTCATTTCCTTTCTTTCTGATGACTTGTTCAAGTGGAAAGCAACACCAAGGATCTTAGAATAATCAATAATGTAGAAAGGCCATCTAGTCTATAATAGTCTCCTAATTTCATCTTAAACCTGTGGCTCATTGAGATTCAAAGCCTCTCAGTATAGATAGAGGTATAAAAACAGATTTAATATCAAAATCATTAATTAAAAAAGTCAAATAGCCAGTTCAGATTTAACATGCCCCTGGATTATGGCTAATACTCAACTCTCAGTTGGAAAGTACCCTGACCTGCAAGGAAATACAATGCAAAAAATCCAAAAGGAGAGAACATGTTCGAAAAGAATCATTCCTATATAGTATTATCACCTAATGCAAATATCTTAGTAGGACCAAAATGATTGTTTATTAATTTACATTTTCTTTTATATCATAAAACTACAACTCAAACAAATGTTTTCATTTTTAAAATTAAATTCAGCTACAGCTCTTCAGATGAACACCTAGAGCCATGCTATGTGATAAAATCTTTCTGCAATGATGGAAATGTTCTCTACCTGCACTCTTCACTCACATGAGGCTACTGAGCACTTCAAATGTGGCAAGTGCAACTAAAAAGTACATTTTATTTACTTTTAATTAATTTAAATTTCCACAAGTGGTGAGTGCCTACCATATTAAACAGTACATCTAATGGTTCGTTATATATTAGTTGAATTGAGCAAACAGTAAGTGCACATACCCGTAGGAAAAGAATCCTCAGTTCACCTACAGCTGGGCTCAATTAAGTCAGAACTCTTCACACTCAAGACCTTAAAATGAAGAACTTAAAACCCTATTTGGGGCACAGTGCCCATAGCACAGAGGTTAAGGCACCAGCCACATACACTGAGGTTGATGGGTTTGAAAGAGGGCCAGCTAGACAATAATGACAACTGCAACAAAAAATAGCCAGGCGTTTTGGCAGGTGCCTGTACTCCCACCTACTTGGGAGGTTGAGGCAAGAGAATCACTTAAGCCCAAGAGTTGGAGGTTGCTGTAAGCTATGATGCAACGGCACTCAACCGAGGGTGACATAGTAAGAATCTGCCTCAAAAAAATAAACTCTATTTGACTGGCTATGTTAGCTCATTGTGTCGTTTTATTATTTTTTCACGTTGACCATGACATTAAGCATATTCTATAAAGGCCATGTATTTTCATAAATTCTTCTTTGCTGTTCTTTGTGCTAGAATGTTTTTCACACATCAACTCTTGCTCATCCCTTTCCCTCGGCTAGAAGAGCTTTACCCAGACCATGGGCTTTCCAACTCTTATTTTCAACCTTAAATGGAGGGACTGACCACCACCTTCTTTATGAAGTCCTCTCCCCAACAACCCTTTTCTCTCACTGCATTCAAAATATGATGTTTACTGATCTTAGTTTTCTATTTCTTTTACGAGTACATAAACTCTATTGTCTATAGCTATTTTCATCTTCTGGGGCACAGCCCAGTAGTTACCAACAGAGACTACACGTTCAGCCTAAAGGTCTAGTCCTAAAATAATTACTTTTCACAGCAAAAAATTTGCTATCTTCTATTCTAAGCAATTACAAAAAGACACTGCAAAACAAAAAAGCAAAACACACAGAGCCATTAAGAATGATATGTCAGGCTCAGTGCCAGCCACATACAACTGAAATGGTGGATTCAAATCCAGCTTGGGACCGCCAAACAACGACGGCTGCAAGCAAAAAAAAAAAAAAAAAATAGCTAGGCATTGTGGTGGACACCTGTAGTCCCAGCTACTTGGGAGGCAGAAGCAGGAGAATTGCTTGAGCCCAGAAGTTGGAGGTTGATGGTTGCTGTGAGCTGTGATGCCACGGCACTCTACCCAGGGTGACAGCCTGAGGCTCAGTCTCAAAAAAAAAAAGAATGGTATGTCAGCCAGACACGTGACTCACGCCTATAATCCTAGCACTCTGGAAGACTGAGGTGAGTGGATTGCCTGAACTCAAGTGTTCGAGACCAGCCTGAGCAAGAGTGAGACCCCCATCTCTAAAATATAACTGGGCATTGTGGTGAGCACCTATAGTCCTAGCTACTTGGGAGGCTGAGGCAAACAGAATCGCTTGAGCTCAAGAGCTTGAGATTACTGTGAGCTACAACACGAGGGTACTCTACCCCGGGCAACTAAGTGAGAGACTCTGTCTCAAAAAAAAAAAAAAAAAAAAAAAATGATGTGTTAGGAGAACAGTTACATGGAAGAGTACTCCTGATATTACTGCCAAATAAAGTACTACAACCATCTTTAAGTTCTCCAAAACAGATTAAAAAAAAAATGGCCAAAATGGAAAAGTATTTTCAAGAATCTCTCAAGCAAGTAAGATGGTAAACCAAGGAGCCAATCAAGTTGTCCTTCAAGCATGGAAGTTACAGAAAAAGTTTTAAACTTGAAGGCAGTCAAATTCTTCAGCTCTCCTGAGAATGAGCTTCAAACAATTAAGAAATGACTGAGAAAACTTCAGCAAAATGACTAATGATGAATATTTTATATATTTAATTGTAGATCTAAAATAGAAACATAGGAAAGAGAATAGAAGAACATATAAATGTTTCAACAAGGAAGAAATAATACAATTAAAAAAAAGAAAGAAGATGGGAGAGGAGACAGGAAAGCAGAAAAAAGCTCAATGACTACTGGATACATAGATACAGAGTGTCCCTGCTTGACGCCTGTAGCTCAGCGGCCAGGGCCCGGCCATATATACCCAGGCTGGCGGGTTCAAACCCGGCCTAGGGTCTGCCAAACTACTACAACAACAACAAACAGCCAGGTATTGTGGCAGGCACCTGTAGTCCCTGCTACTTGGGAGACTAAGGCAAGAGAACCACTTATGCCCAAGAGTTTGAGGTTGCTGTGAGCTGTGATACCACAGCACTCTACTGAGGGTGACAGCTTGAGACTCTGTCTCAAAAAAAAAAGTGTCTCAAAGTTTACCCCAAAAGTCACCATACATAAGAAAAATGGAAAAATTATAGCTAAATGTACTTTTATTTATAAAATATTCATTATAAAATTTTACAAAATATCTTGTCTTGGCTATCTCTTAAAATTTCGTAATGAATATTTTGTAAACAAAAGTACAGTTTGATACTATTTCCCATTTTCCTTATGTATGGCAGCTTTAGAGGCAACTTTTGGGATACCCTCTAAATAGAAGTCAAAAGATACCATTAAAAACTAACAAGTGGGGGTGAGGTGGTTCAGTGAGTAGGGTACCAGACCCACATTCTGAGGGTTGTGGGTTTGAACCCACCCCAGCCAAACTGCAACAAAAATATAGCCGGGCATTGTGGTGGGCACCTGTAGTCCCAGCTACTCGGGAGGCTGAGGCAAGACAATTGCCTATGCCCAAGAGCCATAGGTTGCTGTCAGCTGTAAGCTGTGACACCATAGCACTCTACCAAGAACGACTGCTTGAAACTCTGTCTCAAAAAAAAAAAAAAAAAACCTAACAAGCAAAATCATGAAAAGTCAAATAAGAAAACAGGCAATTTATGAAATTTTTTAAAAAGCACAAAGGGTGGCCAGGCTTGGTGGCTGACACCTGTAATCTTAGCATTCTGAGAAGCCAAGGTGGGGAGGATTGCTGAGCTCAAGAGCTGGAGAACATGGCTCAGCACCCATAACAGTGTTTGAGGAGCTGGCCATGAGCACTGAGGCTGGTGGGTTCGAACCTGGACCAGATCAGGTAAACAATGATAACTGCAACAACAACAACAACAACAACAACAACGAGGACGACAAATAGCTGGGCATTGTGGCAGGCGCCTGTAGTCCCAGCTACTTGGGAAGCTGAGGCAAGAGAAACGCATAAGCCCAAGAGTTTGAGGTTACTTTGAGCTGCAACACCATAGCACTCTAGTAGTGAAACTCTGTCTCAAAAAACAACAACAACAACAAAAAAACAAACAGTTCAAGAGCAGCCTGAGTGAGACCCCCAGCTTTACTAAAAACAGAAAAATTAGCTGAGCCTTAAGGTGAATGCCTGTAGCCCCAGCTACTCGGGAGGCTGAGGCCGAAAGATAGCTTGAACCCAGGAGTCTGAGGCCACTGTGCGCTAGGCTGACATCATAGCACTCTAGCCAGGCAACAGAGTGAGACTCTGCCTCAAAAAAAAGGAAAAAGTACAAATCTTTCTAAATATCAAAAGAAAATTTCAAATAAAAGAAAAAATCATCACATATATGAAAGGGGTAGCCTTGCAAAATTTTCGAAAGTACCTAATCCTATAATTTCCTAGTAGTAGTTAAAGATCAAGCCTATAAATTCTCTTGCTAACAGATACCCTACCCCACAGCAGTTCTGTTTTACACTACTTCTGAAATGGGCTAAATAGAAAGAGATATAAATTTTTTTTTTGCATTTTTTTGGCCAGGCCAGGTTTGAACCTGCCTCCTCTGGTAAATGGGGCTGGTGCCCGACTCCTTTGAGCCACAGGCACTGCCCTCAAAATTATTTTTTGAGCACCTATTTTTAGAGTTCCTAAGTAAACAGCAAAGAAGGAGCTTAAGTATTTAGCCATATCTCAAGGGTGGACCCTGCCCATCTCCCGTGATAATCCCAATAATCCCACTGCCAAAGAAAAGCAGAGGAGCTGGCTCTTGGACTTTGACATCCAACCCAGATTGTTTTTATTATCTACCTGCTGCTAAGAAGAAAGAAGGATCGGATGCAGCCGTTTCTCAACTGTACCCCAACTGTACTCCGCCAGTTTACAACACCCTTTAACATCACGTCACAGCTGGCTTTTCCCTTTTATTTCTTTGGAATGCCATTCCATCTCCCTGCTTTCTTTTCTTTCTGTCCTTTCCCCATTCCCTTTCACTCTTCCTCTCTCCCCTCTTAAGAAGATAAGAAACTTTTTACTTTTATAGATCTTAATCTCCGTGTGAGAAATTCTTTTCAACCCACACTGCGAGAACCTACTAAGTTCTCCATATAGTTACATGGTAAGTGTAACAAAAATGAGCAAAGAGAAAAGGTACGAGTTGTGTCAATAAATACAAATGAACTCAGTTCACTAAAAAGGACTTTCAAGTTGGCTCACAAAACAAGATACAATTTATTTTTTTTCTATAATAAATCTGTTTTTAATATAAAGATGTTTCCCCAAAATCTTTGTATGAAATGAACTCCAGATAGACCGATGCACCATGTTTGTTTTGCCCTGAGGTTTAGGGGCCCCTGCCTGCCCTCGACACCCTGTTTGTGAAGCCAGAGCCACTCACTATGCAAACCAGTGAAGTGGGGTTATTCCCTCTGGTTAAAGCTAAAATTAGTCATGAGTTCTCTTGGGACAGTGGATAATCCAGAAGTGAGTAACCAAGGGGACCTCCTTCTGTGAGCTCCTTTCCTCCCCCTCCTTCCCAAGAGACACTCTTCAGTGTATGTACAGCCTGTCAGAGATCGCCCCATGCAAGTGGGTCCTGATTTGCATTCGCAGCCACCAGCAGTAGTCCATGGGGTGGTAGCGGGTACAGGGAGTGAAATCAGGTTCAGAATCTCTGCTCCTGCTGCCCAAAGGTGCTTGGGCTCCACCCAAGGTGGAACAGAGTTGGGGAATGAGCCTAACAGCACTGTCCTGTCCTCTTCCAGGGCTGTCTTAAGGGCCTCTCCAATGCAGCAGCCCATGGGTGCTCCCTTCTCTGTGCTGCTAGCTCCATCCCTAGCACTGCCACCAGGGGGTGGACACCCAGACTTAGCATGTTACTTCTCCACCTAACAAGATACAATTTAAACAGAGTGAATCAAAATCAAAGAAAGAGGATGGTGCCTGTGGCTCATTGAGTAGGGCACCGGCCCCACATACCAAAGGTGGCAGGTTCAAACCCGTCCTCTGCAAACTGCAAAACAAAAAAATAGCCAGGCCTTGTGGTGGGCGCCTGTAGTCCAGCTACAAGGGAGGCTGAGGCAAGAGAATCGCCTAAGCCCAGGAGTTGGAGGTTGCTGTGAGCAGTGTGACGCCACGGCCCTCTACAGAGGGTGATAAAGTGAGACTCTGTCTCTACAAAAATAAATAAATAAATAAATAAACAAAGGAAGAGGGAAGGGCAGACCAGACCAGCTTGTGTACTGACATGGAGAGAGGGTTCCACCCACAAACCCAAGTATTAAACATGACAAAAGACACTTTCTTAATCCTAAAAAGCACATTCACAATACATATATAAATGATGAATGTAAAAAATAACAATAAAATATACAGAGAGGAAATGATAAAGCAAATGTAGTAAAATGTTAAGATTTGGAGAACCTACAAGTAAGTTATGCAAGGAGTCTTTGGAATGTTTCACAACTTTTCTGTAGGTCAGATGTTATTTCAATATAAAGTTTTTAAAAATGAAAAGAACACAAAAAAAGTATAAAAAAAAAAAAATCCTTTTTATCCACAAAGATTTTAGCAAGTTAACCACCATTTATTATGGTATTATTTCAAAATATCGAATTGTAGGAAGTTCCTCAGATGAAATGAGATATTTTAAAGTTGAGATGCCACATTTTATTAAAGTCACTTTTGTTTATAGAATACCTCATGTTAGACATTCACAAGTGCTTTCAAAAACGCATCATTTATCAGAAGTATTACACATACTGTTGAAATACCAATTAACAAATGTCTTCAAGTGGATTTAGATTTTCTCCCAAGCTGACATTTTGAAAGTTCTCTTCACAAAGGGGATCCAGGTCTAAAAATAAAATATGAGTTCCAACCTCTAATAACAAGTTTTTATTATATAAGAGATTAAAATATAATACCAGATTCATTCTGAATGACAGAACTCAAAATCCTTTTCACAATTATAAAACTGAAAGTAACTGAAATCAAACCAATTTTCAATCTCTAACTACCAAATTGACCTCAATGTAAGTAAAACCTACTGTAGAACATGTTAAAAATCTCAGCAAAATTCTCCAGTAAAGCATAATATGGTGATTAAAGGACAAAAATTTAGTACATAGAATTTCCCAATTAAATAAAATACTCTTCTCTGCTTTGCACGTGAAGAATGACATTCATTTCCCCTACCTACGTCTGTTTTTCAGTTTCCCCATTGATCAATGCCAGATGTAAGGCTCTCTTCAGTTAACAGGGTAGCATCCTGGCTCGGCACCTGTAGCTCAGTGGCTAGAGTGATAGCCACATACACTGGAGCTGGCAGGTTCGAACCCAGCCTGGGCCTGCCAAAAAAAAACCTGCACCTGGGTGTTGTGGTGGGCGCCTGTAGTCCCAGCTACTTGGAAAACTGAGGTAAGAGAATCGCGTAAGCCCAAAAGTTTGAGGTTGCTGTGACTTGTGACACCATGGCACTCTACTAAGGGTGACGTAATAAGACTCTGTCGTAAAAAAAAAAAAAAAAAGTAGCATCTTTCACAACAGATTTTGTCCTTTGACAAAGAAAAGGACATTGTGTGTCCAGAACACAATTAATTAGCTCCGAAACAGAGAGATGCTGATCTGAAAATTTGCTTCTAATTCCACCCTGTCTAACATGGTGTAGCCACAAAGAAATCAACTAGGGCCAGGTGCAGTGCTTTGCACCGTGAGAGACCAAGGCAGGAATTCAAGACCAGTCTGGGCAATATAATGAGACCTCATTTCTCAAAAAAAAAAAAAAAAAAAGGAAAGAAAGAAAAAATTAGTTGGCACATGTGGTATACACTTGTAGTTCCAGCTACTCTGGAGAATTATTTGAGCTCAAGAGTTCAAAACTGCATAGCTATCATCATGCCATAGCACTCAAGCCTGGGTGACAGAGAAAGACTCCATTTCTAAAATAAACAAATAAATAAAGCTAGGTAAAGTGGGTGGCACCTATAATCCCAACTACTTAGGAGGCTGAGGCAGGAGGATCACTTGAGCCTAGGAGTTCAAGATCAGTTGGGGCAACCTAGTGAGACCCTGTTTCTAATGTATTTTTATTATTATTATTATTATTTTTTTTTTTTGGAGACATAGTCTCACTATGTCGCCCTCGAAGTGTTGTGGCATGACAGCTCACAGCAACCCCTAACTCTTGGGCTTAAGCGATTCTCTTGCCTCAGCCTCCCAAGTAGCTGTGACTACAGGCACCCACAACACCACCCAGCTATTTTTTGGTTGACAACTGTCATCATTGTTTAGCAGGCCCAGGCTAGCCTCGAACCTACCGCCTTTGGTGTATGTGGCTGACACCCTACTCACTGAGCTACCGGCACTGAGCCTCTAATGTATTTTTAAATAAATTCATTTCACAATTTTTTTTTTTTTTGATAGAGTCTCACTTGTCATCCTCAGTAGAGTGCCGTGGTATTGCAGCTCACAGCAACCTCATACTCTTGGGCTCAAGATTCTCTTACCTGTCAGCCTCCCAAGTAGCTGGGACTACTGATATGTGCCATTACACCTGGCTAGTTTTACTTTCTATTTTTATTTGTACAGATGAGGTCTTGATATGTTGCTCAAGTTATGCAGTCTCAAACTCCTGGGTTCAAGTTATCTTCCTGCCTCAGCCTCCCAACATACTGGAATTAGACATGAGCTACTATACCCGGCCAAAAATAATTATTTTTAAGTACTTATACAGTATTTGTCAACAATAAATTAATAAAAAAAAAAAAACTAAACATTTTTTGTAAGGAATATTAATATCAGTGTTTAAGAATTAGAAGATTAACCATTAAAACAGATGTATAATCCATAAAAGTATGCTTTTGTATTAGTAAATTTATATTATCAGAATATATTTAATAAGATCCATTTTTCTACTGTACAAGAAAACAGTATCTATTGTACTTACTTCTGTATAACATTTTGCAAGCTCAACATCATACCCAGTTCTCCTTTCATCTTCTCTCTGTTTGCACGGCACTCTGCCAAGTATCGAAGAGCCTACAGCAGAAAGAGTTAACAGGTTAATTCACCTGTTCAGACTATTCAAAAGTAAAACTACTACTAACTTCCATGAAGAGGAAAAAGTGAAAAAAACGCATTTTTGATTTCAGAATCAATCGGTATTGAAGTGTATAGAAACTCCTCTTTAACTATGATAACCGGGCTCAGTGGCTAGGGCTGGCAGGTTCGAACCCAGCCTGGGCCTACTAAACAACAATGACAACTACAACAAAAACATAGCCAGGCATTGTGGCAGGCATCTGTAGTCCCAGCTACTTGGGAGGCTGAGGCAAGAGAATTGCTTCAGCCCAAGAGTTTGAGGTTGCTGTGAGTTGTGATGCTATGGCACTCTACCGGGGGTGACACAGTAAGACTCTGTCTCAAAAATAAATAAATAAAAGTAAAAATATGAAAACCAGAGCAATTCCTTAGGGAAGAAATGACTCTCTCAGATGAAGTAATTGAATCTGCTCTTTGAAATAAAGGTTCCCAACTTATCTACAAAGTCAAATTTAGGTTGTTCTGGTTTTATTTTCACCACTTCATCTTAACAAGGATACAAGAAACTATATTCTACTTGCTAATTTCATGAAGTAGCACCAGTCGCGATTATTTCCCTAGTTAAATGTTATACTTTAATTTAAAAAAATTGCTGGGAGAAAACGCCATTAGATAATGAACTGATCCTCCTGATTTTATTAGAATTCACCTTCAAAATAATGCATTTTTTGGCTCGGCACCTGTGGTTCAACGGGCTTAGGCGCCAGCCACGTACACCTCAGCTGGCGGGTTCGAATCCAGCCCAGACCCGCCAAACAACAATGATGGCTGCAACCAAAAAATGGCCAGGCATTGTGGCGGGCGCCTGTAGTCCCAGCTACTTGGAAGGCAGAGGCAGGAGACTCGCTTGAGCCCAGGAATTGGAGGTTGCTGTGATCTGTGATGCCACGGCACTCTCTCCTGTCTCAAAAAAAAAAAAAAATAATAATAATGCATTTTTTAAATTGAAAATAAGAAATGAACTAATGCTCACAAATTTTCTATTTTGTGAATTAAGAAATTTTCTAGGGCGGCACCCATAGTTCAAGGGTAGGGTGCTGGCTACATACAACAAGGCTGGTGGGTTCAAACCCTGCCAGGGCCAGCTAAAAAACAATGACAATTGCAACAACGACCAAAATAGCTGGGCGTTGTGGCAGGCATGTGTAGTCCCAGAATTTGGGAGGCTGAGGCAAGACAATGACTCAAACCTAAGAGTTCAAGGTTGCTGAGAGCTGTGATGCCACGGCACTCTACCAAGGGCGACGTAATAAGACACTCTCTCAAAAGAAAAAAGAAAAGAAATTTTCTAGGATTTTTTAGTATTTAATGTCCATTTTTACAAGTTTTTTTTCATATGCTGCTTCTTTAGGGATCTTGAGCCACTTCCCCCTTTGCAACTAAATACTGCCATCCTCTATAGACCTGCCAGTCACTCATTATTCACTGACGACTTTGGTGTCTGGTTCTCAGGGCAATCTTTCTGTGGGACTCTACCATCTAACACCCTGCATTCTCAGTTCCACTGACTTTTCACATTTCCACTGGTTATTTGCATTCCATTTCCAAAGTTCTTGGTCATTCTTGAAAATGTGCCATTAATGAAATCACAAATTCAATCATCTGACTAAAACATCTATCTTTTTTTTTTTTTTTGAGACAGAGCCTCAAGTTGTCATCCTGGATAGAGTGCCGTAGCATCACAGCTCACAGCAACCTCCAATTCCTGGGCTCAAG
>CAUYON010025696.1:0-14257 GCA_963573935.1 Arctocebus calabarensis | reverse complement strand
CCTTGTAGGTAATGGATTTCTTACATCTGGCTGCTTTCAGAATTTTCTCCTTCATATTAACTTTAGTGAAGTTAATTATGATGTGCCTAAAGGACGTCTTATTCAGGTTGAGTCATGCTGGGGTTCTGAAACTGTCTGCTATCTGAATTTCAGAATCTCTCAGCATGTCTGGAAATTACTCTTTCATAATCTCAAAAAGAAGAGACTCTGTGAATTGTGATGCCACTTCATTGTTTTCAGGTATCCCTATAAGGCAAATATTGGTTTTCTTTAAGTTATCCCAGAGATGTCTGAGAGAATGATCCGTTTTTGCCTTCCATTTCTCTTCCTCTTTGGAAATTCAGGAGTGTTCAAAAGCTCTGTCTTCAATGTCAGAAATCCTTTCTTCTGCTTGTTCCATTCTGTTACTGAGGGATTCTACTGTATATCTCAGATCTTTGAGGGCTACAACTTTTTGTCTCGATGTTCAAAATCTTTGGTTATTTTGTCTTTGAATTCATTGAATTCTTGAGACATCTTTTGGGTCATCGTTTGGATTGCTGCCTGAAATTCTAATTCCATCTTTTCCTCCATTCTGCTGATCTTATTTGCTATCCAGACTCTGAATTCGATTTCTTACATCTCAGCAATTTGCTTATGCAAGGGATCTTGTGCTGTATCTACCTTGTCATTCCTTGGGGGAGTTGATCTACTCTGATTATTCATATTGCCAGAGTTTTTCGGTTGATTCAGCCTCATGGTTATTTTTCACTGTTGCCTGTGACCATCCTCAGAGTTGGGTAGGTGTCTCTCCCATATCAGACCCAGGCAGGATCACTCTGTTTTTGCTGGATCTTTGTAGGGATTGACCCTGTGTAGCTCTTCTGGGACTGCCCCAGCCAGGGAGTTCTGGCTGGGGGAGCAGCTCTGGAGTATGGCACACCCAGATCAAGCAGCAGGGCATGGGATGGGGCACCCAGTGGACTTTGCAAAGGGAGCCCATGCCTCCAGCAGTCTTTGGCTGGGAGGAGGGCACCAGAGGGAGGGTGGTGAGTCTGTGGCACAGATCAGAGCCAGGCAGGTTCCTGTCAGGTAGCAGGCCAAGGCTGGGCAGGGCACAGAGTGGTGCCACACGGGAGTCTTGGCGGACTTCTGCTGCTGGCAGGGTGCCAATCCAGCCATGTGGGAGTCCTGATGGAGAGGAATTCCTGGCTGCTATGGGCGGCAGGCCTGGGGCATGGATTGGTGCCAGGCAGGCCGAGGCTGGAGGCTGGGCTGGGCACAGATCGGTGCTAGGTGGGAGTCCAGGTGGACTTCTTGGCTGCTGCTGGTGGCAGGCCAAGGCCTAGCAGGGTGCCAATCAGTGCCCTGCAGAGGTCCTGGTAGAGTGGAGTTCCTTGCCGCTGTGAGCGGTGGTCCTGTGGCAGGGATGGGACGGGCAGGACACAGATTGCCTGCGGGTGTCTGGTGGAGTTCCTGGCCACTGCTGGTGGCAGGCCAAGGCCCTGCCGGGTGCCAATCGGGCTGCCCTGGGGTCCGGAACAGTTCCTGCCCTGGGGTCTGGCGGGAGCTCCGTGGGGTCTATAGTCTCTTACCTGGTGGGCTGCCTGGTCCAGTATATAGGGAGGGTGGGTGCTGCTCAACTCCTCCTCCCTCAGTTTCAGCAGAGGTCAGGCTTCTGGTGCATCAAGTAAGGGGGGTAGGGTGTCCTGGAAGTTCAGAATGATGGAAAACTTTAGTTCAGTTTTTCTGCCTGAAGCTTGGTTTCTTGAAGTTGCAGCTTGTCTCAGAGGTGACCTGCAGTTATCACTTCTCTCTCTCTTGGCTTGGCTCCCAGTCTTCAGTTCAATTGGGCAGTTTCTGGAGGATATCTTTCCTTCTGGACAGGAGCCTCTGTTGGAAGCTGCTTCCAGTTGGCCATCTTGCTCCTCCCCCATCTTAACCGTTTTTAAGCATACAGTGCAGTAGTGTCATGTAAACTTACATTCTTGTGCAACCACTCTATAGGACTCTTTCATCTTGCAACACTGAAACTGTTTTGTTGTGGTTTGGTTTTTTGCTGTTTTTTTCTTGGCCGGGGCCACGTTAGAACACACCACCTCTGGTATATGGGGCCAGCGCCCTACTCCTTTGAGCTATAGGCACTTCCCACTCTGTATTCTTAAACAACAAATCCCCATTCCCTTTTCCCCCCAGCACTGGGCAACCACCATTCTACTTTGTATCTACTCATACAAATAAAACCATAGGGCATTTTTCTTTTTGTCACTGGCTTATTTCATTTAGCATAGTGTCCTCCAGGGTTCATGCACATTGCAGCGCGTGTCAGAATTTCCTTTCTTTTTAGGACTGAATAATATTCAACTATAGATAGACAGATACGTATGTACCACATTTTGTTTATCCATGCATCTGTCAGGGGACACTTGGGCTGCTTCTACCTTTTGGCTATTGTGAGTAATGCTGCTATGAATAAGACTATATAAATATCTCTTCAAGATCTTGCTTTCAATTTTTTGGATATATACCCAGAAGTGGGATTGCTAGATCATATGGTAGTTCTTTTTCTTTTTGTTTTAATTTTTTTAAGGAACCTCCATACTGTTTTCCATAGCAGTTGCACCATTTTGTAATCCTACCAGCAGTGCACAAGGGCTCTGATTTCTCCAGATCTTTGCCAACTCTTTTTCTTCTGCCCACCCTGCCTCCCTCCCTCCTTTTCTTCCTTTCCCCTGCTGTCCCAATGAGTATGAGGTAATATTGCCTTGTGAGTTTAGTTTGCATGTTTCTAATGATTAGTGATGTTGATTATTGTTCCATGTACTTACTGGCCATTTGTGTGTCATCTTTGGAGAAATGTCTATTCAAGTTCTTTGCCCCTTTTAAAGCAAGTTGCTTTGTTGTTGTTGAGCACAATTCTTGGTCATAAGACATTGTGAACCATGACTTACCTCCCTGTGGGGATTTACTTGATCCAGTTAGCTCAAATTCTTCTAGAGTTCAGGAACTATCATATTTCTATTTCTTGTGTCTCTATAGGAAAGGGGTGGTGAGTTACATTAGAGAGAGCATGGGTTTAGAGACAAAACATCCCCACCCCACGTTTGCAGCCTGTCTGCTCCAGAACTGAGTGACAAGAGAAAGGCACATCCAGCCTTGAAGCCTCAGTGGCCTCTCCAGCAAAAATTGAGCTAATATTAGTAAGCTCGTAGGATTGTAGCCCTCCAGTAAAGCAGTACAAAAAAGTACCTAGTGTAGTGCCTAGCCCACAGTGTATCCTGAAAGCATTTGCATTTCCTTTCTCTTGTCTTCAGAGTGTGTGTGTGTGTGTGTGTGTGTGTGTGCGCGCGCGCATGAGCGTGTGTGTTGAACACTGCACAGATGGCTGGCATGTGGGGATAATGGCCTGTTGGTATTTCACCAGAACTCAAGCCAAAACTAAGCGATACAACCAGACATTTTATTTCACACCAAAAATATTTACTCAGCATTAAATATTAAGAGTACTGATAATCCTAATAACAACTTTTATTACAACCAAAATTATAGTATATGCCAGGCATTATGCTACAGACATTAAATATCTAATGTTTTTTTCTAGAATTCTGAGTAGGTGTAATTAGGTTCATTTTACTTTGAAAAAGTCGAGGTTCAGTGTTAATGAAGTAGCTGGCTCATATTACCTGGCCTAGTAGGTGGAATTCGAGCCCAGGTCCACCTGACCCCAAAGGCCACCATTGCCTTGCACACTGGGGGGTGTCTCTCTCACACATGCTGGGCTGAGAGAAGGAGGCTGCGTGCCTTACATTCCCTCTCCTCAAATAGTCATGGACTCATGGGAGACAGACTGTGACCCAGAAACCATCCCACCTGGCAGAATGGAACTTGTGCTGGAAGAAGAATGATTAACATGGGAGAAAAGAAAAAATAAGTCTTTCTGACTTGGGACATTAAAAGAAAGGAGGAATTTCCACAGGAGGATTTCTCAGTTGTGATGGCACTGGGCATTCTCTGCAACTCCAGGAGGCAGTGACTTAAGTTCGCTTTAATATGGGGAAACCAAGATCAGATTAGTGCTGTATCTTACCCAGAGCCACACAGCTAGGATGTGCCAGAATCGGAATTAGGCTTTGTTTTTTTTTTTTTTGAGTCATCAACATTCTGCCTTTTGAGGTCGGGAAGAGACCCACAGAGGGGGATCCTGGGAGCTACAACTTATAGGAAACACAGGACTCTTTAGGAAAAGGAGGGGAGGCCTGGCTAAAGCCAAAGCATGGACAAAGGCACTGAGAGCTGGATCCTGCAGGGAACAAGTGCTGTCTGGTGGGATCAGTGGTTCTGGCCCCAGGGAAGAGGCAGAGGTGAGGGAGGATGGAGGTTTTCACTCTGTGCAGGCTCCTGTCCTGGGGACTGGGTGTCGACTGCCTCCTACACTCTTGATGCTACTGTCCTCCTACACTCCTGCAGCTACTGTCCTCTAGTACCCAGGACTATTGATCTCCTAATCCTTTCTGCAGGCCCGCCCCTCCCCTCCTTGTCAGTACCAAAGTCCAGCTCAAATTGAGCGGCAGCTGAATTGGCACAAGTTGATTAAAACTCCCAGTAATTATGGGCTCTTGATTGGCCTGGTTGTCCAAATCAATGTCGGCATTAATAGATGGGCTAGCTGGTCTCACTGACAGATTGAGGCTGGGGGAGGGGTGCTTCAGGGACTGGCAGGGCCTTCCCACTCCCTCACATTCCAGGAAGCACAGCAGAGGCCACCTGGGCTGGGGAGAAGCAGGCCTGTGCTGTTGCTTCTTCAAGGGGTGGTTCGTACTGAAGAATTCAGCAGCCCTTACTCACCTTGTGTGATCTTCAACAGACTTGCCTGGACAGTGCGGATACTGTATATCAGAGGTGCTTCTGAGTTTTGTCCAGATTTGAAGATACAGCATATGTGAAAATAGGTGCTCAGTAAACATCTATTTCATTTCCTTGTTTCTTTGCCTCCCTCTTCTAATTCCAAAGAGGCTGTATCTGATGTGTACATTCAAGACTGTGCCCTCTGTGTCCCTGCAGAACCGCAGTGCTCTCATCGCTCACCATGCACCTTTCCCACAAGCTCCTCTGTAGCCTCAGCCTAGCCTTGTGTCTGAGCCACTCGTGACATCACAAACAGGCTCCCCTTCCTGTGAATGAGGATCTAGGGTCAGCTTATTTTGGCTAATATTTCATTTGCTTACTGCTCCCACCTCAAGGATGATTTTATCATAAATCACTGTCTTCTGGATGAAGAAACTTGAGCCAATAACCAGCACAAGGTGATATGTCCAGTAGGAGGCTGGGTCTAGGACTACAGCTCCCTCGGTGACTGCACCTGCCTCTTGGGCTCAGGGCTGTAGCAAAGGACAAAGGCATCCCATGGATGTCTCCCAGGACTCAGGAGGGGCAGAGTTCCTTCTCTAGCCACCAGTAAATCCCCCAGGTTTCCTTCCCATATGATATACTCAGGCCTCAGGAAAAGTTACTCTGTTCTGTAAGTTGGGATTTTTTTCCTTCTGCTCAGAACAGCTGGCCCACCTTCTAGACCTGGGGGTTGGGTGGCAAAACAGCTCATTACAAACTTTGTGCTCTGAGCAATTTGCATTTCATAATTAATGAACATTAAAATGCATAATTACAAACAGAAACAAATGGCTCGGTGATGATGCAAAGTCAGCCTGAGAAGCACCAAGAAGAGTCACAGGGAGTGGAGGAGGAAGCTGCAGGAGCAGGGTGGGGTCGGCCTGCAGAGGGAGCAGCTGGGAAACCCCTATCCATGCTCCCCTCCGTGTCCCTTGGACCTTCAAGGCCTCAAGGCTCAGGGAAATGGGCCCACTGTCTCCCTGTGAGTCCTACCCTGAAATGGAGTCCAGCCAACCTGGGCTAGACTCCCAGCTCTCTCACTGCTCCCTGTGAAACCTCAGGCAGAGTAGCAACCCTCCAAGGATTGGAGTGTTTATTAGTGTAGCCCACCCCCCTTTCCCAAGCCCACTCCCAATCTCACAGGTCTTGCTTCTCAAGGTTTCTTTTGTGAGCTTTAAGAAAGCCCAAGAAGAAAGGGAAAGGGGAGGGGGGTTGGGGGGAGGATGGGTGGAGGGAGGGTAATTGGTGGGACTGCACCTACAGTGCATCTTACAATGGTACATGTGAAATTTACTAGGTGTAGAATATAAATGTCTTCACACAATAACTAAGAAAATGCTGTGAAGGCTATGTTAACCAGTTCGATGAAAATATTTCTAATTGTATATAAAACCAGCACATTGTACCCCATGATTGCATTAATGTACACAGCTATGATTTAATTAAAAGAGAAAAAAAAAGTGCTTAGAGATAATTGAATTCACCCACTTCCACTAATCTCTTCAAAGCAACAAATCAAATCACTTGATTCTTCTGCCGCAGTCCTCCAATAACTTCCTGCTACATTTATAGTAAACGGTAGGTGCCTTCCCATGGCTGAAGTCTGGGGTCATCAAATTTTTTTATGTAAAAGATTATACTGTAAATATTTTAGGCTTTGCAGGTCACGTGTGGTCTTTTTTTGGTCTCACGCTCTTTAAATAAAAAAAAAATGATGTATAAAAATGTAAAAGCCTGTCTTAGCTCTAGGTCTATGTGGAAACAAGCTTTGGGTGAGAAGACATCCTTTCTTTATTTTTCTCATTAAATACAACTAAAAACCCTGGATAGTATATATAAAACTGTCATAAGACTAGACGGGAGAGAGGAGGCAGGCCAATTTGGGACTTTAGGACACAGGAGAAGGCTTGATGGTTGTTCCCTGGGTTTTGTCTTGGCCTCACACGTTCCAGCCTTGGAGCTAAAGGAACCAGCAGCTCAGACGTGCCGATATGCACACACCACAGTACAAAACAAACAAAAACGAAAGGAAACAGACAACAAACCACAAAAGCCTGTTCTCTCTAGCCAGAGTGCCATGAAAAGAGCAACCTAGCTGGCCAGATTTTAGACAATAATTGCTGTACTCCCGCCAAACACCGTAGGAAAACAAAGAAACCAAAAGTGTGGATCCACTGCCACCCACACTCGCAGAAGGTAAGAGGGAAGCCAGGACTTTACTCTTTAAAAATATTGAGAAAGACTGAGTTGCACCCCAGTGAGAATGGCCCACCTCACAAAGTTACAAAGCCACAGAGGCTGGCGTGGATGTGGAGAGAACACCTTTACACTGCTGGTGGGACGGCAAACTCATACAACCCTTTTGGAAGGAAGTATGGAGAACCCTTAAAGAACTCCAACTAGACCTCCCATTTGATCCTGCAATCCCATTACTCGGCATCTATGCAGAAAGAAAAAAATCCTTTTACCATAAGGACACTTGCGCTAGACTGTTACTGCAGCTCAATTTATAATCACCAAAATGTGGAAACAGCCTAAATGCCTACCAACCCAGGAATGGATTAACAAGCTATGGTATATGTATACTGCGGAATACTATTCAGCCATTAGAAAAGATGGAGACTTTACATCTTTTGTATTAACCTGGATGGAGCTGGAACATGTTCTTCTTAGTAAAGCATCACAAGAATGGAGAAGTAATAATCCGATGTACTTAATTCTGTATGAGGACAATTGGTGCTAGTACATGGCAGGGAGTGAGGGAATGGGGGAGGGGAGTGAGGGAAGAAGGGGGAGGGTGGAGGGTCATTGTGTGTGACACACCTCTTGTGGGTAGGACAAAATTATAAGAGGGACTTTACCTAACAAATGTAAGCAGTGTAACCTGGTTCTTTGTATCCTTGATGAATCTCCAACAATAACAAAAAATTAAAAATAAAAAAATAAAAATGAACATAGTCTCAGTGGCCTGTGGGACTATGTAAAAAGATCTATTTGTGTTATTGGTATCCCACAAGAAGAAAAGACTGAAAAAGCATGCAAAAAAAGTAATAACTGAAAGTGTCTCAAATTTGGCAAAAGGCATAGTCTATATCTTCAAGAAGATGGGCAAACGCTGAACAGGATAAACACAAAGGAATCCACGCAAAAGTATTATAGTCAAATTTCTGAAAATGACTTTTGATTTTTAGGAAAAAAATCTTGAAATCAAGGAAAGAAAAATTACATATTATCTGTAGAACAAATACAATTTTAATGACAATGGGATTCTCATTAGAAATTATAGAAGCCAGAAGAACGTGGCACGTTTTTAATACTGAATGAAAATAAACCTGTTAGTCCTGAATTCTATGTCCAGTGAAAATTTGCTTTAGGAGTGAAGGAGAAATCAAAACATTCTCAGATGAAGGAAAACTAAGAGAATTTGTCACCAACAGATTTTCTTAAAAAGAATGGCTATAAGGTGTTCTCTAAACAGAAAGGAAATGATAATAGAAGGAATCTTGGAACATTGGGAAACAAGAAAGAACATAGCAAATATATATGTATTTCTTCTCTTCTTACATTTTCTACATTATGTTTTGAGGGTTAAAGCAAAAACAAAAACAAAAATATAGCACTGTCCAGTGTGGTTCTAAATGTATTTAAAGGAATAATTAAGAAAATTATATGTGGGCTGGGCATAGTGGCTCATGCCTATGATCCTAGAACTCTGGGAGGCCAAGACAGGTGGATTGCCTGATCTCAAAGGTCAAGATGAGCGTGAGCCAGAGCAAGACCCCAGCTCTAAAAAATAGCCAGGTGTTCTAGTGGGCACCTGAAGTCCCAGCTACTAGGGAGGCTGAGACAAGAGAATCACTTGAGCCCAAGAGTTTGAGGTTGTTGTGAGCTCTGAGGCCTTTTCATGTACTCAAAAACAATATAAATAAACCAAAAAAAGAATTATAAAAACATATTCAAATAACATATAAGAAAGCATGAAAAAGCTATGTTAGCCAGTTTGATGAAAATATTTCAAATTGTATATAAAACCAGCACATTGTACCCCATGATTGCATTAATGTACACAGCTATGATTTAATAGCAGTGGTCCTCAACATTTTTGGCCGCAGGAACAGTTTCATAGAAAATGATTTTTCCAGGTGGTGCTTGTGGCTCAAGGAGTAGGACACCGGGCCTGTATACCAGAGGTGGTGGGTTCAAACCCGGCTCCAGCCAAAAAAAAAAAAAGATTTTTCCACAGACTGGGGTTTGGGGTGGAGGAGGATAGTTTTAATGTGAATCTGCAAACAATTGATTTATTCTGGTCTCTGGGCAGTCAAACCTCTCTGCTAATTATAATCTGTATTTGCAGCCTCTGCCTCAGTTCTACCTCAGATCATCAGGCATTAGATTCTCATAAGTACACAATCCAAATGCCTTGTATGTGCAGTTTACAGTAGAGTTTGCACTCCAATGAGAATCTAATGCTACCACTGCTCTGACAGGAAACAGAGCTGAGGCAGCAATGTGGGTGATGGGAGCGGCTGTAAAAACAGATGAAGCTTTGCTTCTTAGCACTCAGTTCCTGCCACGCAGCCTGCGTCCTAGCAGGCCACTGACCAGGACTGGTTCATGGCCCAGGTGTTGGGGACTGCAGATGTATAGGACATGTGTGCTGAAAACTATAAAATGTTGATGAAAGAAATCAAAGAAGATCTAAGTAAATGGAGAAACTATATTCATGAATTGGAAGGCACAACATTGTAAAAATGCCCATACTCCCCAAATTGATATAAACATGTAATAAAATTCCTATCAAAACCTCAGCGTGATTTTTGTAGATGTGGAAAAGAGTTTTCTAAAATTTAAATGAAAGGCAAGGAACTTTTAGAGCCAAAATTTGTCTTGAAAAAGAAGAATAAAGTGGAAGAAGTCTGTCTATCCTATTTCTAGAGCTAAATTTATGCTTCCTTTACCCCATACCCATTAATTTTTTTATTGCTTACTTTTTTTTTTCTTCAGAGCACTCTTCAGCTCTATGAAATAATCATTTTATTTATTTACTTATTAAGCATTTGTCTCTTCTCTGGACTGTAAGCTTGGCAAATGAGAGCAGAGTTTTCTGGTTGTTTTGCTACTACACTTGGAGCACCTGGAACATTTGCTTAGCTCTGAGCAGATGTTCAATGAGTATTTGTTGAATGAACCAATGAAGAACTTTAGTGGAATAGAAAAAAAAAATCTACTAATAGTTTCAGTTAGGTTTTCCTTTGGGGAGGTTGGGTTCATTTATTTGCTATGTATTTATCTCCAATCATTTATCTTTCATTTATTAAGTGCCAATTATATGTCTGGTTTGGAGCTACTGTAGCTTTGTGTAGCGTACATTGTGGCAGGTAGTCTAGTTTTCTCCTAGAGCTTCCAGAAGTGCCTTCAAGAGAGGCATTACAATTCCCATTTTACAGATGAAGAAGCTAAGGCTCTCTTTGAGCTGAAGCATCTTGCCTTCACATTCAGTGTCACAAAGCCTGCTTTAGAATTCAGGCCTCACTTTAGTGCCCATATTCTTGTGTCTAAGCTGTCATTTAGAGAAAGGAAACTGAGGACCAAATGAGTTAAGGACTTGACCAAGGTCCAAGGCAAGTGGGTGCTGGTGCCTAGGCAGGGTTCTAGTCTTCCTCCGTCTTGCATATAGATGACCCCCTTCTTCCCTGTTAGGAAAGCTTCTCTGCTCTGAGATTCCCCAGTCACTCACTTTTGCAAATTTTCATTTCCCCAGCCAAATTATACCATACTTCTTTGTATTCACTCTGTAACCAATTCTCTGTCTAGCAGGTGTGTATATCTCTTATCTCTCAAACTAGACTCTAAGCTCCTTAAAAATACCCATTTGCCGATTACTGTGCTAAGTACTTCCTACATTTATCTCACAGTATTGTTATAGTTGTCTATCTCTGGATAACAAATTGCTCCTAAATCAAGCAACTTAAAACCAAAGCATTAATTACCCCATGCAATTTTCAAAGGCTCATAAATTCAAGAGTGGATTAGACGTGTGGTCCTGGCACCTACAAGTTGCAGTCAAGATGTCAGCTGGGGCTGCTTCATCTGAACAGGCTCAACTGGGGCTGGAGAATTCCTTTGCAAGCTCATGCATGTGCTGCCACACTCTAGCCTCAGCAGCTACTGCTCAGAGGCTCTGGTTCAACAGTCACAGGACTGTTGAAAACATGGCAGCTTGCTCTCACGAGGCAAGTGAAGAGGAGGGAGTAAGAGAGAGATGGAAGCCTCATTCTTTAGTAACCTGATCTTGGAAGCCACATACACCTCTTTTACTACATGCTATTGGGCATGAAAAACAATCATGGTATAGTACATGTGTTGGTGCCAGGAATCACTGGGGACCATCCCTGGGGCTGTCTGCCACACTGCTTCCCCCTCTCATTAATCATGTGAAGATAGGAGAATTTAAGTCACTGCCTGAAGCTTACACAGCTTCTAAGATGTGATTTGGATTCAGCCCCAAAGTCAGTACGCAGACACGGAACATCCTGTCAGGCACCCTGCTGATTCATTCAACAAACAACAAGCACCTACTATGTGCCAGACAGCTGAAGACAAACCAGCCATGGTCCATGCTATTACAAAGTTTGCATGGTGGTGAAGGAGACAGATGATAAGTAGTGGGAATTGAAATAATAAACAAGTAATCCCAAATGAGAACAGGCCTAGGTTTCATCTGCCTCCACTGATCCTGGAGGGCACAAGGTGTGAAGTTCATGATGGGAGAAGGAATGATCATACAGAGGTAACTGGCGAAACTACTTTCCATGCTCTGAATGCCCCTTCTGCATACATGGATCAAATCTAGGTATAATTCTAGCTCTGCTTTTAATTTGCTGTGCGATATTAATCAAGTCCCTTGAACTTTCTGAGGCTCAGTTTCCCATCTGAAAACCATCCTAAAGAAAGAGACTAAGGGGTCTGTAAGTTTGTCTACCAGTGAGTAAGTGATGGGTAGGGTGAGAGTGAGTTACTTGCCCTGGAGGTAGTTAAGAGCTATATGTATTACTTGAAAGCCTGAGAATCTCTGCTTCTCCAGCCACCAAACTGCTCATATGTAACTCTCCCCTCAGTTTCCTCATCTGTAAAATGGGAATAATGATCCTACCTGCCTGTGCCAGTGTCTTCTGGTTGCTGTAATGAATTGCTACAAACTAGGTGGCAGATAACAAATTTATTCTCTCACAGTTCTGGAAGCCAAAACTGCAAAGTATAAGGAGTGGTGAGGGTCCTACCTCCTCTGGACTCTCAGGAGGGAATCGTGCACCCCCTCCAGCTTCGGGCAGCTATAGTATTTGTCGCTTTGTGGCCACATTGCTCTATTTATCACCCTACCTGCACGTTACCTTCTCCTCAGTGTGTGACTTCCTCTTGCCTCCCTGTTAGGACATCCGTGATGGCATTTAGGGGTCAATCTGAAAAATTCAGAAGTGTCTTCTCAAGAGCTTTGACTTACTCACATCTGCAAAAAAAAAAGAAAAATTTGCCAGAAGAGTAACATCCACAGATTCCAGGTCCCAGGGGTTAGAACAGGGACATCTATTGGGAGCCATTATCAGCTAGCTCCTATGTTTGCTGTAAAGATTAAACCAGTAAAAACAGGTAAAATGTTAGGAAAGTACCTTGATTATAGTGAGCACTCTTTTAAAGAATAAAAGTGGTAGAGAATCAGTGGGGATTGGAAACCACTGAAGCAAATACGCTTGTCCCAGGTATGTGCCGGTGCCTCTCAGCACCTGTCCCTGAGTCTGTGACAGGGACAGAACAGAATCTGAGAAGACAGAACCCAGCTCCAGCCTCAGCTAATGCTCCCATGTGCCCCCATGACCAGGTGCCCTCATGTCTGATGGTGAGTGTTCAGTGACAAGCAGGGGCCTCCTCTGAGCTTGTATTAATATATACAGCTCTTCACTCACATGGAAAATTGATTTTTTCTTTTTAAGAACAAAATGTAGCAGTTTTATAACCTTTCTGCAGCTTGACACGGGCCATTTATAACCTACCTTCTCCGTCACCCTTCCTGGCGCCAGTCTCAAATGTCTTAAAGAACTCTCTCGTGCATTTGTAATTAGAAATTCTTCTTAGGCAAAATTTAATTTCCAATAGGGCTGACCTTTGTTATTGCTGTTGTTATGGTTTTTGTAAATTAATTTGTGTGTGTTTGTTTTGTTATTGATGTCAGTCAGGACGACGGCTTGTTGGGGGGAGCTGGTAGGTGGCTGCAGAAGGGTGGGGGAGACGCCCCCGGGAAGGCATTTTAATCAGTGATATCCAGTGATGGCTGGGGAGGGCTGGGCTCTGGGTGTTAATCTTTGAGGACAAGAAATACTAGCAGGATGACTGAAATTAAAACCTGGTACCTCATTTTCTCTTCTGAAGGCAGGAGTGTTAGCACTGCTTCTCTATCAGCTGGGCTGGAGAAGATGAGCTCAGCCTCATCAAATGATAGAAAACTAAATAAATAACCAGCTGTCCCACAGTATAAGGTCTTCCATTTACAGAGCTCTTAGCAGGTGCCAGATGCATGGGCAAGAGCCTTCTAGCTGAGGTCCTTGAAGGGTGGACTCCATAGAATTTGCTTAGGGACCAAAGGGTTACATGCAGGGACGTGCCCGATGTGCCCATGGCCAGGCAGCACATTTGGAATCATCTGATGGATTTAAAAATCCATCTATTTGTGTAAGCTGGGGAGGGATGCTATTTAGAAGTATCACTCCAGTGGCTATTTGGGGGATGATTTTATGGAGGCCAGACTGGAGCCCAGCAGACTGGTCAGAGGCCCTTTGCATGGTCCTTTTGTGACCTGAGCAGGAATCTCACTTAGGGCTCCAAGAATAAGGCTGGAGAAGGAGACACCACTTCAAGACAGGAGGGAAGATAATTCACATTTTATGAGGATGAAATTATGTGCCACATTCAGAAGTAAAGTATGTGCCTGCATGAGCCAGTGTTAGTGTCACAGGAGAGCCCCTGTGTGTGTCATTGCCCATTAATAGAGGACCATTGGGGCTCAGAGAGGGCAAGTAAGCTGCTGGGTCACACAGTGAGAAGGCAAAGAGCTGCAATTTAATCTAATATTGGTAGGATCTCTTTAAAATGTATCTGGCTGCCTCCTCATCTGACTTTTATAGTAGCGGACCTATAGGGCAGTAACTGTAAAAGTCGTAATGAAGATGATCCCAGCAACGTCAATATTAACAGCAGCTTCCACGACTTAGCAATTATGAATTGGGCTGCAATAAACATTCTGGTACAAATATCTTTATTATGATGTGATTTTTGGTCTTCAGGATATATACCCAATAAAGGAATTATAGGATCGAATGGCAGATCTATTTTTAGATCT
>CAUYON010025695.1:0-22369 GCA_963573935.1 Arctocebus calabarensis | reverse complement strand
TATATCCTTTACCTAGGATTTAAATAAGCTCATATATTATTTTTAATAATCATAAAATATTTCTTGTTTCATATAAGGCACTGAGGAAATAATTTAAACGTCTAGAAGCTTTGCATCCAGGGAAATATATTTCTTCTCTTTCTTTGAGACAGAGCCTCAAGCTGTCACCCTGGGTAGAGTGCTGTGGCATCACAGCTCACAGCAACCTCCAATTCCTGGGCTCAAACAAGTCTCTTGCCTCCGCCTCCCAAGTAGCTGGGACCACAGGCACCCCCCACAAGGCCCAGCCATTTTTTGGTTGCAGCCGTCATTGTTGTTTGGAGGGTCTGGGCTGGATTCAAACCCGCCAGCTCAGGTGTACATGGCTGGTGCCTTAGCCCGCTGAGCCACAGGCGCCTAGCTAGAATTGCCCCTGGTTAGCAAGTGGTGGAGCCTGGATGCAGATGTAGGTATTTAATTCCAGGCTTTCTCTCAGACATACAAGTCTTTGTGCCCTCTCATCTTTAGGGAGGGTCCCTGTTGTATCAGGCTTTTGTAGTCCCAGATGTGTGATCTCCTTCTTAGAGCTTCATCCTTATTTGGACAGCACCATTTGCCCACCAATCTTATAAATAGCCTTCCTAAAGCTGATCAAACTTCAAGCTATTTTCTTGGCTCAATTTTATGTTTTCTATTGATTCTCTGACTTCTCCAGCTTAGAGATGGACAGGTCTAACCTCTCTCATTTAGTGGAAGAAGAAACCAAGGACATGGGAGGTCAAGCAGAAAACCCAAGGTCACTTTGTTAGTTGATGCCCATGCTGGGACTTGCATCCTTGCTTCCTGTCCCTCAGAGCAAGCTCTTTTGTCCTCCTGGTCTGCTTCCCTGGTATGGAAACCTGCTGAATCATATTTAGTCACTTCTGCTAGAAGTAGCTTGGACATGGGGAGCAGTCCTTCTCATCTCAGGTTGTGTTTTTATCTTTGCAATGCTCCCTTGTCTCTGGAGTGGGAGTATTACACCAAAGCAGGAGGCAGGAAATGAAGGATTCTTCTCGTGACTTCCACAATGCTTTTAGGTATCCCAAGTCCTTGCCCAAGCCACCCAGGTATGGATGTAACTACAAATCTAGGAGGGGAATTATATTTCGCCCAGTCTATAGGGGAGACATTGAGGCCAAAATGGGTGGGAGTGACTAATCCAAGCATACACAGAGATTAGAATCATATGCAAGGATTAGAAGGTGCTACCTTTGCTGCAGGGTATGGCTGCAGTTCTGTGGGGGCATCTGCCTTTTCTTGAGTGTCCACAGTGGAGGGATGAGAATGAGGGGGAAGATACCAGTTTATCTGAGGAAGAAAATTCTAATGCTCCATGTTTTCTGAATTGGAAACTTGAGAGGTAGTGAGCGCCCCATGGTATGAGAGAGCAAGGTAGAGGCTGCATAAGCTCCCCAAAGGGGAGTGGAGCAGGGATCAGATTGAAGAGGATTCAGTGACTTCTGTGGCTAACTCAAATAGCTCAGCACCTCAGGATCCAAGTCTCCTACTTCCCATCTAGGAAAGTGGGGAGCAGGAAGGGGAGGTGGCTTTCGATGATAGAAAAGGCCTTCTGCCCAAAGGGCTCTCATTACTAGTCATCAACCAAAGGTTTTGTAGAGTGTTTTGTGAAATGTGGGTCCAGACCTCATAATTGAAACTTAGCTCCCAACAGGGTTTCTAACTAGATGAAAGGCAATGGCACTTAGCACATGCTATGAAACCTCCTTCTGGGGAAACAAGCCCAGGAAGTGGGTGGAGATTGTCCCAGACACTCAGCTGGAATTGATGGGGCAGATGAAAGTACAGGAAATGGCCTGTTGCTCAGTGTGGACAGCAGCCTGAACATCTTCATGTACCAGGGACTATGGACGTCAGCATCCCATGGACCTTGAAGGGTGAGTCCAGGGAGGTCATTTTTAGCAGGTGGAGCAGATCTGGATTCCTATCTCAGCCCTGCCTCACACTAGCTATTACCATGGGCAAGTCACTTGGCATCTCTGAGTGGGGTTTTGCATCTATGTAATGGAGAAAATGACTCTTCCCTCTTGGGGTTGTAAGCATTCCCTTAGAGCAGGTATATGATGTTCCTAATGCAAACCTAGGGGAGGATGTGGTTTGAATCCCACATCTTGATTTACTGAGTGGGTAGTCACTCTTCATAGTTGCTTCCTAAGCTTGGGGCCAGCCCAGACCAAATGCGGTTTCCTCTCACTGTGTGTGTGCCTGCATGGGTGTGTGCATGTGTTAGAACCCTGCCTTTCATTGACCCTGAGGTTCATGTCCACTCTCAGAAGCCCAGGACTCTCTCAGATCTGCCCAGCATGCGATGTTCTGGGTCCCAGCTAGATGCTGGTCCACCTGGGCTGACTACAGTGAGTGCTAAAGGGGTACCTCTCTCTTGCTGCTGGGGGTAGCTGGGGATATTACCCCTGGAAAAGCAAATGACAATGCAAGTCACAGAAAATAAAACAAAATCAAGTAATTAGAATTCTCTCCATTTTAAATTTATCTCCCACAGATTTTCTTAAATCTTTGGTGTCTGATGTTACCTCTATTTTAGAATCTAGGATAGGTCTGGATCTGATTTAGCAGTGAATCAGTCTGTTATTTCTTTAACTGTCTCTTAGGTCTTCTCAGAGAGCATCTCCACTTCCATGCTGTCTACCTGAATGGTTTGCGAATCCCTGAGAGCCACTGTTCCAGAGAAACCTTATCCTTCAGGAAGGGGGACTCCTGGAACCAGTAGCACCACCTCACTGGGCCAGGGGAACTGCTGCCCGTTCTACCCCATGGGGGTGGGGAGACAGGCTCTAGGGTGAAATGGGGCTGGAAGAGCTTTGTGAATGCCAGATCTGTCCATCCTGAATGGTTTTTGCATGAGTGAATTCCAGAAGGGCTGGGTAACAACTCCATGCAAGGGTTATGCTGGACCTGGAGCTCTCTCTATTCTTTCTAGAACAGGACTTTGGTTTTATGTGCCTTTTGTGCCCAGTCGGCACACAGTGTGCTCTCCTGAGGTGTTTGGTGATGGAGGTGTCCCCATGTTTGCCTCCTCTCCTCCCCCCAGCCCTCCCTATCCTCACATTGGTTCTGTAGGACTGTGGAGTGGGATGGGCCTCTGTATACCTTCTTATCCAGATGCCAGGTGGGCCAATGAGACTGAGTTACCAGAACCTGGTCTCCTGCCTGTTGTTTAGTTGTTGTGTTTAAAACTTACCAAGATTTAATATATATTTATTCTTTTTAGAAAAACCTTTAAACTTTTTTTTGAGAATAAGCCCAGGCTGGAGGGCAGCGGCATGATTATAGCTCACTGCTGCCTCAAACTCCTGAGCTCAAACAATCCTCCCACCTTAGCCTTCTGAATGTACGGGACTACAGGCGAATGCCACCATGCCTACTAATTAGTTCTTAACTGTTTTGTAGAAATGGGGTCTAATTTATTGCCCATGCTGGTCTCAAACTTCTGGCCTTAAGTGATCCTCCCACCTCAGCTTCCCAAAGTACTAGGATTACAGAGTGAACCATCACATCTGGCCTTGCATTTATTCTTAATATGTGGGACATATTTAATGTACATTTATTCTTAACATATGGGACGCATGGAACAACAATTTTATAGCAAACAAATGATATTTATTAAGCCTAAAGAAGAAAAAAAGGAGGTGTTTGGCTACATTATTTATAAAACAAGCAGGTTTTATCACTGAAAAAATATCTTAGTTGTGTTTCTTCATGGGAAGCTTCAATTGAACCTGGAGCTTCTCCACTTCTTGGTTAGAAAAACACCACAACAAAACAAAAACCCAGATAAAAATTAGCTGAAAGCTCTTTGGCTGCTGAGACAGCAAGGCTTGTTCCCTCATTGTGCCTCAGGAGATTAAACAGCTGCAGCCTTCTTTGTGCAGGCCACCAAATTGCTAACTTGTGATTCTACGAAAGAGTAGCTGGGAGGGAACACAGTGCAGGGACCCAGAGGGCACGTGCAACGTACAGTGTCATGTGCACATGTACATGTGTGAGGTCACATGTGCACACAGGCCCAGTTTGGGGTGTCTACACGCTTGGATGTGCAGCTGCTGCGGAGTTCATTTCTCTCCCCACAGTGAATTGCAAAGGAGAGGGACAGGAGATGCCCTGCGCTTAGTTGCGCCCAGAGCACTGAGGGCCTCTGGCTAGGGGAGCAGCTGGCCTGGCATTGGGGTTTCCCTACTTGCCAGGACTTGATGACTGTCATGAAGGTCCAGGAGAGCTGACACTGGGAGCGTGCCTGCTTGTTGTCCATAGTGCATGTTGACCAGAATGGGACCAGCTTGCCTCCCTGCCCTGGGCCTCCCTGCCCTTTGTCAAGGGAAGACTCAGTCCTGGTCCCTGGCTTTCTCCACAGACTGTCTCCTCAGAAGACACTAGTTGGAGACCTGTGGCCCTTATGTGGGTTTTATTTGACCAGAATTTTCTTCAATAATTTCAATAGCTGCCAGTATTGGAACATTGGGTGTTTTCAAGCACATAAACACTAGGCTCAGAAACTTTCTTGGAAACTTGGGAAATATGACCACATTGGGCTGGGTCCCTGCACAGCCACCATCACCGGAGTTCCCACTGCCCCTCAGTCACAGGCACACTTGACCGGAGTCCTGCCCAGCCCCCTCACTCTTTCCGAATTCGCCAGGCCCTGTGGCGTGTGTATTTGTGATTCATGCCCAACTCTGTCTGTATTTTATACACAAGGAATCTGAAGACTGGTTTAAAAGTTATGGAAATTGAAGCTCTGAAAACTGTGTGTGTTTTTTTCTTCCTTTTCAAGCAGCTCCAGGCCCCACTGGCCAAAAACAGCTGGACCAACAAGAGACGCTGGACCTCACCCCACCCCCACTGTGGAACGTGTCCCCTCCCACAGCTGATGCATTTTCTCAGATTAAAAATTCCAGGCAGGCTGAGGCTTATTTTCCACCCCATGTCTGGGGCATATTTTCTCCTTCAAGTCATTACAAGTTTTACATCCCTAGCAACTCGGGGTCTTGAAGGCAGAATCTGCTTTTCCCGGCAGACCTGGAGCGCTCAGACTCGGCTTCCTCTGTTCTGTTTCCATATGCCCCTCTCTAGCCTTTGGTCCGGGTGCAGCTTGTCAACATTAAATAACCACCTCTTGCAGTTCCCTTATAGCAGTTCTTTAGATCTGGAAGCCAGGCTGTGGAGTTCTGCATATGTATAGATCTAATTTTCACACAACAGGCTGCTTAGCAGATGGGGACCCAGACCAGCCTCCAACATTTAGCTGAGATTTAAGACGTGGGAAACTAGGTGGCTTTTAACCAGCCTGCATTGCTGCCAGCACTCAACCTTAGAGAATTTTCACAGGGGGAGAAATAAACCCAAAACCAAAAAAAAAAGAAAAAAAGGAAAGAAAAAAACCCTAACAACAACAACACACACACACACACAACAAAACCACAGTTTTCCTTGCTCCCCCAAACCAGATGGCAGATGGTATGGAACCAATAAAACACAGATTCAAACGTTTGTTTATTTAACATTGAATGTAATATGGCTTTGTGGTCCCTTGCAAAGAAATACCAACCTTCCAACCAAAGAAATGATGGATTTCAGTCAAACCTCAGGGCGGCACTTGGAGGAGCTATTCCTGAGGAGGCCGGGTGTAAAGAAGGGCCAGGGAGAATTAAGCCCTGATCTGGAAGCCTCCTGGCCTGTTGGCCTCTCTGGCTGAAAACCCAGGAGGTTTGGAAGCGCTGACTGACACTCCATTTTTGTTGCTTGCCTTTTTGTCATTGTTCAGTTCAAAAGGCAGCCAGCCGCATGAAGAATGTCTCTGCCTTCTTTCTGAAACAGCTGTGGAAGATGTGGGTCCAGGCTGCCAGTGTAAAGGAGCATGAGAAAAAGCCCTGAGCAGTTCAGAAAGGCTTTTCTTGGCGCCTTCGGTTTGTATCATCAGAGAATGGGAGCTTTGTGATGCAATGTGGTTCCCTTTTTGCTTTGGCTTCCAAGAGACTCAGAGCTAAATTATATGCTCGGTTGAAATAATTATCTATATTAAGTAAGATTCTTTTGGTTACAAGTGGCAGAAACCCAACCCAAACACTTTTTATTTAAAAGAGAGGTACTTGATTAGGTCAAGTAAGTGCAGATGGCTTCAGAGATGGTTGGATTCACCTTGAATTCAACAGTACCAGAGCTTCCCTTCCTATATCTCAGACACACTGTGCACCTGGAAGCCGTCAAAGCCCCAAACTGCCTCAAATTCACATTTTCCCACATTAGCAGCTCCAGAGTCCTGTTGGAGGAATCTGAGTGGTCCGGCTTGGTACAGATGCTCATCTTTAAGCTGCTCACAGAGGCTGAGACTTGACAAGCTCTGGCTAAAACTGGGCCATGTGATGATCCCTCTAGGTGAGAAGAGGGGCAAGATTAGCTCTACACAGTAAGCACGTGGATTATGTTCCTTATAGAGAATGTGGGGAGGAGGAAGGGGAGCTATGCAGATAGACAGCTACTTGAGTCTGTGGCTCTGCATTTTCTGTCCTCCTCCCATAATTCATATGTGTTTTTTTAAAAAATAATATTATTAAATATGTGTCTTTCATGGTAAACAATCTTAAAAGTCCTTAAAAATAGGATTAATCTATAAGAATGAATAAATGAATGAATGGATAAACAAGTGAAAGATTGCATAGAGTCCAGAATTTACTGCTCGAGGCCATTCTTTGGCAAAACTGTACCATCATTACTCAGAATGCCAGAGGGAGTTGTAGATTCCAACCTGTTCATAATACTTGGGTTAGCCCTGAGATCATGGATACCCAGAACTGGGCTGTCTCACCCAAAGCTTAACAGCACATCATCTGTGGGGACTGGAATCCAGAGCCCTGACATCAGGACTGGGGCTCTTCCAGTCCTATGTTGTCTCTCGTCTTCCTAAGTCCTTCTCCCTGGGCTTGGTTTCTCTCTACACCCTTATTCTGGAGTCTTGGATTGAGTTGAATGGCAAAAGTTTCTTGCTAATAGATTAACTCATAAGTGCAAAACCAAATTTCCCAGGATTATTTGGGCCTTCCAGATCTAAAAGAATGAATCTTTAAGAATGATCTCTGTATCTGTTTGGCAATCATTGAATGACAAATCACCACCAAAGTAGCAACTTAAAAGAACACACACATTTGTCATCTTATGGTTTTCTTACATTTGGAGACCAGGTGTGGTTGAGCTGGGTTCTCTACATATGGTCTCTGAAAATTATAATGAAGGCTTGGATTGCATCTCATCACACGGCTAACCTGGGGAAAGATGCACTTGTAAGCTCACTCAAGTTGTTCGTTAAATTTGTTTCCTATGGCAGTATGACTGAGGGTCCCAGCTTTTTGCTGGCTATGAGTTGGAGGCTGTCTTCAGGCCCCAGAAGGCTCCCACCCATAATTCCTTGCCACACAGGGTTCCTCAACATGACTGCTTCCTTCATCAAGACGGCAAGGAGGATCCCTCATTCCAGATGGCCAACATGGAGTTTCATATAAAGCAACACAATCATGAGGCTGGCACCCCATCACCTTTCCCATGTTCTGTTGGTTAGAAGTGAGTCTAAGATTCTGCCAGGGGTGAGGATCATTAGGGTGCTGCTAAGGTCTCCCTCCACAATCTCTCATACTTTGGAGAGTCACTCATCACATACCTGTATCTGTGTGATGTATAACAGGAAGCCCCTCCTCCACCCAATACTGAACACTGATCTCTACACACGGCCACAGACAATGGCCCTACAGTAAGAGAAATGCCGAAGGCGGCAAGTTTGAAGGGTCTGAGTCACGGGGTCACTTCTCTAGCAGGGAGGGCAGAGAGGAGGTGGTCAGAGCAGACCCTCTCAAAGGTCAGAGCTCCTTCTCAAAGGAGCTAACACTGGCATCACCTTGATGTGTCAATAAAGAGTTGACAGGAAAACACAAAAGGTGACAGAGCAGGCTGTACTATGGGAGCATAAAAGCAAGGAGAGTTTGGGAAGCCACAGGTGACCCATTGTGACTGAAGTTAAAAGCCCTCAGGTCAGGGGGTGAAGCTAGATCATGGAGGGACTTAGAAGCCTGATTGAGAAGTGTGCCTCCTGCTATGATCCATGGAGGGCCACCACGAGGCCCCAGAGGGGCAGGGGCAGGAGGGGCTTGGGCTCCAGGAAGAGAGGAGCTCCAAGGAGGACAGGCAATGGCTGTGCAGTTGGAAAAAGCTGGGCTCCTCTGTGCTAAGCAGGAGAGTCCCCCTTTCCCACCAGAGACCCTGGAGAAGGCAGATCTTCTGCATGTGGTTTCAGGCAGCGCGGCTGTCTGAGAGCTCTGTGTTCTGCAGCCCTGCAGCTGAATGAAAGAAGAAAAAAGTCCCAACAAGCCCCATTTCACTGCCCTTGACCTTGCAGTGAGCTGTAAGTGAAAAATCTGTCATCTATTAATCTGTTAGAAGTTGACAAAAGGGACTTTGATCAGGGGTTGTTTTCCCCCCTTCTTAAGTTTCCTGATGACACATAATAGCGCGTTTCAGCCATAGGCCCGGAAGTGCGGCCATCACTCTTTCGCTCCCCTGCTCTCCCCCTACCCTGCCCTGATATTAATTAGCCTTTAAGTGGTTACATGTGTTCCTTTTTATATGTCAGTTGGAGCCCGTTATTTGAACTTCACAGCTATTTGGGAACACAGAAGGGATGCTCTGGGCGCACTTGGGGAATGGAACCATCCAGAGCATGTCACATTCACTCCTACCTCCTGATTTTTGTCTTCTTCTGTCCTGTGGGGTCTTGCTACCTCCCACCCTCACCTCCACTCCTACCCCAGCTCACTCCTCTGAGTTAGGTCCACCATAACTTTGCAGGGCAAGGAAGTTCACAGCCAGAGAGACCTCAGGGAGCCCCAATCTGTAGCTTCTTGTTTTAAAGTAAAGAAATTAAAGCTGAAAGGAGGAAGCAAAAATTGTTCATGAAAACAACATCTGTTGAGGGTCTGTTTATGTATAGGTTTTTTACATGTGTTTTCTCATTTTATTCTTAAAATAATTCTCTGAGTTAAGGATCACATTGCTGTTTTTCAAATGGGGAAACTGAGACTCCTGGAGATGAAGCAGAGAGGTCTCTGGAGCTAGACTGCCCAGGTTCATATCCTGTCTCAGTCCTTTACCAGCTGTGTGTTCTTGGGAGAGTTGTTTAGCTTCTCTGTGCCTCAGTTACCCATGAGAGTCGCTACTTCCAAAAGTTATTATGAGGATTAAATTAATTTCATATTTTTAGGTGCTTGGAACAGTATGTGGCACTCAGAAAGCACTAAAATGTTGGCTGTGGCCGCTCTGAGAGGCAATGTAGCATGGTGGGATAGGGCACTGCTTCTGGGATGAGATGTTCTCGGCTTAAATTTCAACTATGTCAGTTACTAGTCATGTGAACTTGGGTGAATTGCTTATTTTTCAGTGACTGATCCCTCATCTACAAAATGGGGATGATCCTGATGATGGGGAGTCAGTCCCTCAGCAGAATGGCTAATTCCTCACCTTGTAGCGAGTTCTGCCAACTGAGAAGCTCCATTCAACCCCAAGGAGTTTTTTGTCAGATTTTTAGTGACCCATTTTAAATGTGAGTAGATGTCAAAAAATTATAAGTAAGATCATCAGAGAGATGAGAAGATGTTATTCCTAAACAAAAACAAGAATGTGAAAAGAAAGAATAGGAAGATCAAAAATGAGAATAAAACAGAGCTTTAAAAATTAAAATTAGTAGACATAAATTAAAAAATAATAATAAAACAGTGCTTAGAATATAAGCAGAACTCTCAGGAAGTGAAACTAAAAGATAAACAGATTGAAAAGAGAGGAGAAAGATAGGAAAATTGGAGAATCCATGTAGGATATGTAGTTTTCAAAGAGTTAAGAGGTCTAAATGGAAAAAAACACAGGGAGGACAATAGTCAAGGAAATAATACAAAAATAAAATTCCCAGAAATCACGAATTTGCTTGTCTGAATCTACCACATGCTCAACACAACAAATGACAAAAATACCCACATCAAGGGTATTATGAAATTTCCGAATACCATAGGCAAACAGATGATATTGAAAGTTTCCAAAAAAGGAAAAATGAAAAGCAAACAAAAATGAAAACATGCATAAAAGATTAGTGCACAGGATGGCATTAGATTTCTTGATTGCAGCTTGGGAAGCTGATTCAGCCCAGGGAATTCTATACCCAGCCAAACTATTAACTAAGCATGGACTTCTCAACAGCAACTGAAAACTAAAAGAAGTAAAGAACTGAAGAAGCAGCACATTTAAAGTCGTAAAGAAAAGTGATTTATGACACAGAATTTATACCGAGCCAAAAACAGTCCAGCAGGGGCTCTAAAGACATTTTTCAAATGTGAATAACTCCAGCTTGCCTTCTATTCTCCTTGTCCTTGGAGGCTGCTCCACTGAAACAAAGTAGTGGACCAAGAAAGAGGAAGACATACAATCCAATCCACAAAGCAGATAATCCTGTGGAGGAGAAACTGAAGGGATCCTGGGACAATGTGGAGAGATACCAGGATGGCAGCCAGGTGCAGGCCCAGAGTCCTATCTCTTCTTGCTGATAAGATCCCACCTCACTGTGGTTGGCACAGAGGATCACCTGGCAGAAGACTCTCATTCTGGCTCAGTATGTCTTCTCCAACTTCCTTACCCCAGACTCCCTCCAAAGGGACATGGAGCCTTCTGGAACCCTTTGCTTGGATGGAATTGAGGAAGACCCTGGCACTATGTCATCTGCTGTCTCAGTTTGAGTGCCCCGCCCCCGTGGCTGCATCTTTTAAACAGAACACTAACAGCACCAGCATTACCAGGCCAATGTGATGGCATCTGACATAGAGTAATGCAATATTGGTATTTGTTGGATAAAATATGTGGTGTCATGAAGGTGATGTTGTAGCGGGTTGGAAATAGGTTACTTTGAAGTTCTGCCACAGCTGGGGTGGACCCACCAGCTCCCCACGGTATGTTTACCTAGTGTGATCACAACAATCCTCACTGAACATGCTTTAGTGACTCCTCATGGCTCTGAGGAAAAAGTTAGGGTTCTCTCCTTACCCCACTAGGATCTACTCTGCTGTCCCCTCCAGAGTCACCTTGAACCAGCTCTCTGCTCCTCCAGGGTCACCTCTTCTCCAGCTCTAGTGATCTTCAGTCATCTCCTCATAAATTGCGCTCCCTCTGGCCTTAAGACCTCCACCCTTGCTGCTCCCTCTGCCATTGACCCCTTCTGCTGCCATCCACTGCTTCCTTTAGCTAGTTCCTATTTATCCCTTGGATCTTAGCTGAGTCATCATTTCTGCCAGGAAGCCTTTCCCAGACCCAAAGGAGCTTAGAAATCCCATGATGACTTCTCATAGCCCAGGGTATGTTCGATTATTGCATTCAGCATGACATCTGCCATTGTTGTCATTCATTCATTCATTTGTTCAGCATATACTTACTGAATGCCTATTATATGTCAGGCACTTTTTCTGGCCTTAACCACATAGCAGTGAACCACACTCACAGAACCACCAGCTCTGTACTCTCTAGCAATTATTTGATGTCTTTGTTTTATTAACTGATCATCAATAATTCAAGGGCAAGGATCCTCTGTGAGTCTTTGCTCACCACTGTTTCCTAGTATCTGACACTTACCTGGAAGAAAGAAGACCCTAATACATATTTGTTGATAAAAAAGCCAAAGAAACATTGCTGCCATTCCTAAGAGAAAATGGAATTGAAGGCACAACCTCCATCCTGTTAAATACAAAAAGATCTCCTGGAGGCACTAGCAGGAAACAGGGGTGCTGACTATCAGTTATCAGGAGGTTAAAAAAAGAAAAGAGAAGCTGTGCCCAGGCAGAAGGTCGCTGTGGTTTCTTTGATGAATGATCCACCCCTGGCTCTCCCCTTTCACCCCTCCTTAACTCTGGCTGTACTTGTACCCAGGCCAGACTTCCAAAATGAGGAGGTGAGGAGGAACGTTCGTGTGCGGGTATGCCTGTGACTAATCTGGAGAAACAGTTTCAGGCCTAGTGGTTCACCCCAGTCTTGTTTGTGTCTAACTTCCCTAGGGGCAAATTGGCCCCTTAATTTCACTCTGAGGTTTAGGGTTTCCCCTAGAGCTCTTGGTGAGACTCAGCTAACATGTTTTGCATAAATGTGGGAAGTCTTGGAGTAGGAAGTAGGAGATGTGTGTTTGGGGTGTAAGGGTGAGACTGGGGGGGCACGCAGCCCCTTCCTCTGAAGAGTTTTGGCATAATTAGCATCAGGCATTAAATTGTTCCTTCCCAGGCCAACTTTGCAGAAGAATCTAACAGTAAGGCCAAAGGAGACAGAAGGATTTAGCTTTTTAAAAAATATTTTTCCAGGGGAAAGGTGAGAAGAGGAAGAATTAGGAAGCACGTGGCCCTAGACAGGTGAGACGTAATGGGTTTTTTCTTTTGTACCTGAGCCAGCCATTATACTTGACATAGCTGTGTGTTTCACAAATGTTTATAAGTGAGATGAAAGAACATGGATCTCAAAGCAGATCCACCTGTTTGGGGGCCCAGCTCTAAACAATGGACTTGTTTTATCATGTGTCCTCTCTGTGCTGGGCTACTGGAGTCCAGATACAAAGATCATTACTGCACAGTTGTCACTGAGAAAGTCACTCAGTGTTTCTGATCCTCATTTTTCCTGCATGCAACCTCTCTGCTTCCCTTGTAATGTTAGGAGGATTTCCCTGGATAAAAGCTCTGTCCATGACAAAGGGCTATGGCATAGGCAGCTACATAGCAGAAGCCAGCTTAAGCAATCTTCAGTCTACCAACTTGCCAGGTTAATCAAGGCTCTCAGAGAGGCTTAAGGCTTAAGGATTAAGTTAATCAAGGCTCTCAGAGAGTGTGCCCATGCCCAGGATACCCAAGACAGTGATTTTCAACCAGTGTGCTGTGAGGTGTGCCATGAAAATTTTTAAAGATCATTAATTAAATTATTCTTGAAAAATTTCAAAGCACAGGAAGTACCTTCTTTTTTTTTTTTTACTCTTTTTTTTTGATCAACAAAATTAAGTAAGACATGGAAGTTTAACTCTAGGTTCAAGTATACTGTGAGATAAAAAAGGTTTTCACTGCTCTAGACCCTTGAAGCTAGCAGCTCCAACTAAAGCTGCTTTCCAATTTTCCAGAGCACGTGTGTTCCTATTAGTTGGCCTGTGTGTGCTTACCAAGCGTTATTTGTGTTTCTTTTCAACCTGTATCTGTTACTCTGATTAGATAATACCATTAATAATTTCACAGTGCAATGAAGTATAAGCACAAAAACATAAGAGTTGATTCTTTGTGAGCTAAGGTGAGTGCTTTGGGAGAGAATTAATACCTGCTGTAACTAAACAACTTTCTGGTGAATTAAGTATAAGAGAGATAGCTAAAGGTTAGAATGAAAAAAACTGGAGAACAGAGTCTTTGGCATCCAGTTTTATGATCTTCTCCACTTGAAAGAAACAGAAACTAGGAATCGTCAATGATATTCTCTGTGTGTGGTTTATTGAAGAAAGATAACAAAGAATTCCAAACAGCCCTTCCACATGATTCCCCACTTTCTAGGACTGTTTTGGCAAAGTGACCCTGACAAAGCTGGAGCTCATCAGACTCGGGGAGCTTGTTCAGTACCTTTTAGTCCTTTTCAGTGAACCACATGGGAGACTGTCAAGGCTGCCTCAAGCCACAGAGGGCTCTGAAAACCTCAGAACTGGGAGGGGCTTCATGGCCAGTGGGCTCAACCCTGCTGGGGTGGGCATCTCAGCCACAGTCCCACCGCCAGGTGGCTGCCCAGGCTGACTACTGATGTCCCAGTGACTCAACACCACTGAGACCAGAACCTGCTCAGTCTGATTTGTATTCTAGTAAGTGAGTTTAATGGATTCACTCCCCTCTTCCCTTTCTGTGCTCTTTGATGTGTTCTCCTTTACCTTTAGGGGGAAAAGTTGCATTTGCTTTTTAATAGCAGGTCTAGAAAGATACTCACACCATAGTATGAATTAGCTTAATATATTTGCAAGATATGTGTTTCCCCAGCAAGATGGAGTCTGCTTATCCTTCCAGAAAATTCTTCATTCTTTCCTAGTTCTTCCCCACTTCTCCTAACCCTGTGATTCAACTCTTTCTTCCAAAAGACCTACCCTAAAAGGTCCCATTTCTTCACATTTCTAGTAAGATTCTAACTGCTCTTTGCTTCAAGTTGGGGGGAAATATTTCACCTTGGATCAAGACAAATTCTAATTCTAGTACTTTCTGACCCTGAGACTTTGAACTATGTAGTTAATTTTTCTAAGCACTGTGGTTTTCTCATTTGTATAATGGAAATTGAAATAACTCATTGTAATGGTTCATTCATTCAACTTCTTCTTTTTCTTTTTAAGTACCTACATGGGCCTGAGCACTGTGCTGCTTTACTACTGAGACACATAACATTCTCTAGTATAGCCACAGAAATGAAGTTTTGCTGATTGATGGACTAAACCAGACTAACTTTTTCTGAAATGGGCCAGATAGTAAATCTTATTCCACCATTGTAGTAAAAAAGGGGCCACCCACAGCAGTGGGCACAGTTGTGTTCCAATAAAACTTCATAAGAACAAGCAGCAGCTTTGGCCTACAGGTAGCAGTTTGCCTATTTATGGGCTCAAGGTTAATATTTGGGGGCTGGAGGCCAGTTTCAGATCACGCTAAGAAGGGGACTTCCAAATGGTCCACTTATGGACTCAGCCTGGCCTGCTGAGAGCTCTTCCAGAGGGTCTCCAAATGCCTTTCCTACTTTCCACTAGGCATCATTCCTCTTGCTGATGTGGAGCTGGATGGATTAGATCGCATGCTGGCTTAATTAGCTTTCCTAGCCTACTTCCCTAATGGCAAAGTGTGAATTCATGGTCCCTTAAAACAGAGGCAACAGGCATGAAAGAGATAACCCAGCCTACATTACCATAGAGGGAGGGAAAAGTTGCTTCTCCTTTCTGGGCTTCAGTTTGCCTCTCTTAATATGAGAGTATTGAACTAGTGGTTTCCCAAACTCAAAAATCTTTGAATCAGGGTGCCTGTTAAAAATACAGATTCCCAGACCCTTGCTTTAGAACAATTGTCTCAAGCTGTAGAGGTAGCCTGGGGACTAGGGACTACTCATAAGTGTCCTGGATGATTTTGAAGGCGGAAAGCTCTGAATTGGGCCCCTTCATGCTCTGATATGCAGTGGTTATCGCAGAGTAAAGGAAGCTGGTCTGCTTCTGCTGGGCTGTGGTAGGACAGAGAATGGTGGTGGTGGGGATCTTTATCTCGTCTGCAAGAATGCAACAGGATGTGGTTGACCTGAACTTCCTGTGAATGAGAGAACCAGAGAACAGGGGAAGAGATTCACAGCCCAGTAGCAGACTCAGCCCACATGGCTCAAGTGTGCTGGGGGATGGGTTTGGGAAATAAAAGACTGGCCCCACCTCTGTTCTTTGGCCTTGGGCAGGTCACAGCACTTCTCAGGGCCTTGGTTTTCTTATGTATAAAGTGGTAATGATGATGGCCATTGGCAAGGACTCCCCAAAGAATAAATGACATATCATTTATAAAATATTTGTCTCAATTAGAGGTAGAAAATTCTCTTTTAGTGGAATAAATGTCCCCCTCAAAACATTCCAGGACCAAGAGTCTGGAGGCCTGTTTCATGGGCTGGGTTTTCTCAATGACTCATTGCCCCATCTTAGAGTGAGGGAGACCATTGACCTTGCTGGGCCTCTCTTTGTCTAACTGTGGAATGGGATTGTTACGCAGGTTCCCTACTCTCTTTCTCATGATTTTCTTTCTCTTTCTTTAAGGTTGGATGATTCTATGGAGTGGGAAGTGTCCTGGTGCTGTCAGAGACATGGCAAAAAGTATCCAAGACCCTACCTGTCAGGTTAGGGGAAGAGGGTTGCTGATTTTCATAATGTCTTTGCTCTTCCCATTTGTCCCTTTTAAGACAGGAAGAAATAGAATCTCTGAAAGACATCCTTGTCAAATACAACTTTCTCCCTTTGCCTTATTTTCTTCTGAGTTTATCAATCTATTGGGAAATAGTCACTGTGTACCAATTGTGTACCCAGCCCTAGGCAAGTCTAGGAGAAAGGGGGTTCAGAAGAATCCCACTGGGACCCTAACCATGAGAGGTTTGGAAATAAGTTCCCATGTATGCATGGGAAGTGAAGTAGCAAGGTGATGATGATGATGATGATAGTGGCAACTATGGAAAGGATGGAGGTGATCACAGTGTTGATTATTCTTCATTTCTGCATACCATTGTACAGTTTAGAAAACATGTTTAAGACCCTTGCCTTATGTGGTATTTAAAATGAATAAGAAAACTCTGATTTCCCTGATGAATAAACTGAGGGTAATAACTTCTCAGAGATCAGATAGGAAGAAAGGAGCTGAACTAGACTCCAGCTTCTTTCTTTTAGCCCCAAGAATACCATTATCCCCCCAAATAACATAACTTTCTTCCTTTAAATTGCAGCAGAACACTGCAAGATGCACGTCATCATCAGATAGTGACATGAATAAATGCCACTTGGGAAGTGAGAGAGCAGGCAAGTCAGAAAACAGCTGGCAGTAGTGATCAGAAGAGGCTTAGTGGAGAGAGCTCCAATTCCGTGGAGTTTTGGAAGGCTGCACAGCATTTGTGAGACGTGGAAATGGGAGAAAGGGTGATGGTCTTGGCAAAAGGAAATGCATAGGTAAAAAAGGAAATGACAAAGTTCAGGGTAGGTCAAGAAGCAGCCAGCCCCCATCCTGACTAGAATGAGGTGTGTACAGTGGATCTACTGGGAAAAAGAAGAGTTGGGGATGGTTTCTTCCAAAGAATTGGAGTCGTTCTCTTCACTTTGACATAGGTGGGGGGGGAGATGTTACCAATTTTCTCTTCAATACCCTTGTCCCCTTCAACCCCACGTCCATTCATAATCAAATCAAGGAGTAATCAAAGCAAAGAACTATTGTCTGCAGGCTTAGCCCAAAGATAGAGTCTGCCACTTCCAAATTCTTTCTTTAAAAACTGTCAGAATGGTACTGAAAGAGGAACAGCACTGAAGCAACAACAGCTCTGACTCACAAAGAGTGCATCAAAGAAACAGCAATAATAAGAGATTGGCAGCAACTGCGTGTGAGCACAGTTTTCCTGATGCTCTTTGAGCCTCTGGGCAGCCTCATTGTGGAAAGAAGCATATGGTTTTCAGAAACCAGTGACTCACCACCTAGGCAGTGTTCAGGAACAAAGATATAGCCCTGGTCCTCTATGCCTGTCAGCCAAGAGCCCAGGGGCTTTGGGTTACTGCGTATCTCAGGTCACCAGTAGGCCGAGATTTATCTGTCTATCCATCCAAGCATCCATATATTTATCCATCCATCTATTTATTCATCCTTCCATCCCTCTGTGCATCCTTCCATCCACCCAACCATTCTTCCATGCATACATCTATCCAACCATCCATCCATCCATCCATCCATCCATCCATCCATCCATCCATCCATGCATCCATCCATCTATTTGTTCAGCAAATACTATGAGCACATACTTTGTGTAGGCCCTGATGTAGGTGTATAAGATATAGCAGTGACTAAAACAAACCTCAGACCTTCCTGGGTCTTACAGTTTATTGAGGGAGAGAAATACTGAACTTGAGCAAATAATTACATAAGCAACTGAATCATCACTGGGATTACTGCTGTGAAGGAAAATCCAGGGCATTTAATAATGACCTGGTCTAGGAAGATGGTCCATGAGAGGAGGGCCTTCAGATAAGATTGATAACTATACAATCAGACTTTCAGCACCACTTCCTCCATCACTGAGGATGATAAAGAGGTAGAAACCAACATTGTTCAATCTCTCTCTCCTCTCTTGACATACACACCATGATGACTTAATGAAACAATCATGGTTTTTTGAGTCTCAGAGATTGAGTTCAAATCCCATATTCTCAACTTACCATCCCTGTGATTTTTAAATAAATTGCTTATCCTCTCTGATTTTGACGTCTTCTATCATAAAATGGGGATACAAATAATGGCCTTCAAGAGATAGTGCAGAGTATAAATTTAAATAATTTATATTAACTTCCTGGCCTATAGTATATCCTCAATCACCTTGACCATGTTTTTAATTTGCTGTTACCTATGTCCAACTGCACACAAATCTTACAGCATGTTTGTTTTCCAGGGACGGCCAGAGCACCAGGCCAGTTATCTCAACTGGCTGGATACATTCTAAAACATACCCATCTTTGCTGAGAGTCTGAATTCCATGATCTCTAAGGTTCTTTGCTATCCCAAATTTCTAGAATTTTAGGTATCTTTCACGAAAAAAGCAAAAGTCCAGGCTGGGAGTAAGATACCATAGAATCTCTTTTATCTTTATGAGCCTCAGTTTCCCCATATGTCCACTGATAGGTTTGGAACTAAGAGCCTTTGCAGGCAGATAGTCTGTGACCATGATTCTCTGGGAGGCAAGAAGCCCTGAGCAGAGCTGGCACCTGATCAGAGCATGACATCAGCAGAGTCATGCTATGACCCTGCCATGCTCTTTCTGCCAGCTGGCTCTAGTTGCCCAGGCTCTCACCTGCCCAGGTTCCTCCAGGCAGAGCAGGGGGCAGAACCATCCAGTGTCTCAGTGTATTCACACTGTGAATCGCCAGCCCTAACATGTCTTCCCTCTCCAAGAGAATGTGCCGTTTGAAAGATAAACCTGCAGAAGAAAATACTTAGCTTGTCTAGGTCCATTGATAATGGAGGAACTCCGAGCCTTGGGATGGAGAGATATTCACCTTCATCTCATTTCATGTCCAAGAAGGACCTGTTTCATCTGTGGATAGGCAGGGTCCCAGAACAAATGTTGATGGGTCCCCTTCCTTGTGGAACTTTTGGGGAGAGAAGAGCAGTGCTTGTTATATGGTCCAGGCCTCATTGCTTCAGGGACTGGCCAGTGCGGACCAGGTCTAGGGGTACCTTGTCCTAGATTCCCTCTTGGCTTGAACCTTCCACAGGAGTTCTCTGGACAAACCTGGCTTAGATGTGTCTATGAAAGCTTCCTTTGGTATGGCCAATGTCTCTTCTGAAGTCTTATTAGAGCAATGAATTGGGAAGAGTTAAATTGGCAGAAATCCCATAAACATCCTGATACGGACTCAATTTCCACTTGGCCTTATCTTTTTTGTTTTGGAGAATGAGGTGAGTAGTCTTCTTTGTTTTTAGGGAATAGTATCTAGTTTCCAACAAGTCAGAAAGACAAATACAAGGGTGGTGTGTTTCTCCCCATGCAGAGGTTAGAAATTGAGCCCTACCATTATTAGTATTGATTAATTTCCTAAATCCCCAACCTTAAGAGAGATTTTAATAAGAACATGTAAGAGAAGATATGAGTCCCTGAGTTGGTGGAGTCCAGCCCTCTGTCCACATGGCATTTCCTGAGTCCTCTTACCTGATAATTAGTGGTGACTGCTGGTTAAGGAGCTGGTTAGATTTACAAGCCATCAGCTCTTTGAGAGATCTAGGGATGATGTTATTTGTAATGTTGTTCTTCCTTTTTAGTTCCCTATTGGTAGTAAATGATAGTGAGGTAACTTGATGATCTCTTGCTAGTTAGGAATCAGAGCGAAGATTTAAAGAAGGAAGTGATTATGTCTTCAAATCAGATCAGCATCTTGTTTAGCTCTTACCTATGAATCAAGTAAACTCCAAATCCTTGGATGTTTCCACTGATAACTTTTTTTTTTTTATTAAATCATAGCTGTGTATGTTAATGCAATCATGGGGTACAATGTGCTGGTTTTATATACAATTTGAAATATTTTCATCAAACTGGTTAACATGGCCTTTGTGGTACCACACCTATGGCGAATCTTATAAGGGTACATGCGAAATTTACTAGGAATAGAATATAAATGTCTTAACACAATAACTAAGAAAATGGCGTGGAGGCTATGTCTACTCCATTATAACTTTTTCTCTCAATAGCTGGCCATGAGCCAGCTGGAGCAACTGGAGAGGGAAAGTACTGAGAACACTCCAGAGAGACAGCATGGCAGGTAGGAGCACTAAAGGGAAGAGTGAGAGTGGAGAAGACCTGGGAAATGAGCCTAGTGGGTGGTGAGCCAAGGCCAGATCTGGAGACAGGTCAGGTGCAGCCCAAAGAGGTCGTGGCAGTGAGACCAGGGTAGGGGCCTTGTAGATCTGCCAGGCCTTCTTGCTAGCATCCTTCCCTGTTGCTCTGAGGTGCTTCGCCCACCTTTATTCCATTGATGCCTGTGAGAGGACAGGTATCTTTCACCCCTCTCAGGCTCTCAACACCCCTGGCCCGAGTCAGGTGTTCAGCTGGAGGGCCCAGTCCCCAAAGGCATTTTTAACCTCGGTTCTCTCTTGTGTGAGCTTTTTCATTAATTTTTTAAACTTTTAAAAAAACTATAGTGTATCTGTTAAATTTATTGAAATATAATTCAGTGAAATCCAACTTTTAGGGGATATAGTTCATTTAATTTTGACACGTATCTATCCCTTATAACCACTACTACAACAGATAAATGACATTTGCATCATCTCCACAAGTTTTCTCTTGCCCTTTTGTGGTCATTCTCTTGCTCAGCTCCCAAGTCCCTCTAACCACTGATATGATTCTTGTCCCTATCATGTTTGCCTTACCTAGACTCCCTTATAAATGGTATCATTCAGTATGGAGCCTTTTGAGACTGGCTTCTTTCACTTAGCATAATGATTTCAAGGCTAATTTTATTGTGAGGATCAGTTGTTGATTTCTTTTGAATGCTGAATAGTATGGATAGTTCTAAGGAGCTGAGCTTGGGTAACCTATCTCTGAACCTAATTGACCAGGTTAGGATCTTGCATCCACCTAAGTTAGGGTTTCGGGATGGAGGTGGGAAAAGACAGGACGTCCATTTAATTCCACCTCATAACCATGAAATGACAAAATAATGGTGCTCCGTCGTAAAAGGAATTGGGCAAATAGATAGTTGTTATAAGAACATTTTAGAAGACAATTATGTGAATGATAAAATAAATAGCTCTTCCAAGCATAGTGTGGGGTGTGATTAATTTCTTTGACAATATTTAGGAATAGCTTCATAGAAATGAAGCTTCTTTTCCTCATCTAATTTTCAGTCTTTTCGTTTTGTTTTATTTAAATAAGTAATATAGCTTTATTTAGAACAATTAGAAAAGGAAAATTCACTGATAATTCCATTATCCTGAGATACCACTATTAACATTTTGAGTTCTAGGTTTTTCTTTTTCTGTTTGTATTTATGTATTTATATATTCATGTATTTATATTCTATATAATAAATATATAAAATACACATAACATAAAATTTACCATCATAATCATTTTCAAGCATACCATTCAGTGGTGCTAAGTACATTCATATTATTGTACAACCATTATCACCATCAAACTCCAGAACTCTTTTTGTCTTGAGAAACTAAACTCTGTACCCTCACCCCCACCCACAACCAGCGTTATACTTTCCACCTCTGTGATGATTTTGACTATCCTAAGCACCTCGTATAAGAAGAGTCATGTAGTATTTGTCTATTAGTGACCGGTTTATTTCACTTCACATAATTTTCTTGAGATTGATTCACATTGTTGCATGTGTCAAACTTTCCTTCCTTTTTAAGACTGAATAATATTCCATTGTATGCATAGGCCACATTTTGTTTATCCATCCATCTGTTGATGGACACTTAGCATATTACTTTCAAGGCTCATCCATTTTGAGTTGCTTCCCCTTTTAGCCACGTTTAAGCCACTGTAAATAATGTCACTATGACTTGGGTATACAAATATCTCTTAGAGACCCTGATTCCAATTCTTTTATTTATTTTTTATATTTTTATTAAATCATAGCTGTGTACATTAATGTAAGTACGGGGTACAATCTGCTGGTTTTGTATACAATTTGAAATATTTTCATCAAACTGGTTAATATAGCCTTCATGGCATTTTCTTAGTTATTGTGTTAAGACATTTATATTCTACATTTAGTAAGTTTCACCGAAGATGCACCTTACATGTGGTCCCACCAATTATCCTCCCTCCACTCATGCTCCTCCCTTCACTCTCCTCCCTTGCCCCTTTCCCCATATTCTTTTTTTTTTTTTTTTTTTTAAAAGAGATAACTCATTTATTTGTTACTCAAAAGCAATCCTTATTTTTGACTGGATTCAGACTTAGAAGTGGAAGCTCTCAGAGAGGACAGCCTGCGTCTTTTGGCAATCTGTTCCTGGCGCTTTTCTTTGGCCTCCTTCAT
>CAUYON010025693.1:0-16376 GCA_963573935.1 Arctocebus calabarensis | reverse complement strand
GCCTTCATGGCATTTTCTTGATCACTATATAAAGACATTGATACTCTACATTTAATAAGTTTCCCCAGTACCCTGCTAAGATGCACCGTAGGTGTGATCCCACCAATTGCCCTCCCTCCACCCATACTCCCCCCTCCCCCCATACTCCCCCCTCCCCCTCCCCTTCCTTTGAGTTTTGAATATTTACCTTGTATCCTGCAATCTTGCTGAACTTAGTAATTCTGGAGTTTTTTTTTGTTTGTTTGTTTGTTTTAAGATTCTTTATGATTTTTTACATAGACACAGTGTCTGCAAATATGGACAGTTTTATTTCTTCATTTTCGATCTGTATTTTCTTTTCCTGACTTCTTACATTGTCTAGAACTGATAAATCCTAGACTGAGTAAGAGTGGTGAGAGTGGGCCTTGTTCCCACTCTTAGGGAAAAAGAATTCAGTCTTTCACCATTTAGTATAATGTTAACTATAGATTTTTTTTTTTTTTTGTAGATGTTCTTTATCGAGTTGAGAAAATTTCCTTCTATTTTTATTTTTCTGAGTGACTTAACCATGCCTAGCCACTGAATTGCCAAATGAATTTTTGGTAACAACTAATATGAATTAAATCTAATATTATATATTAATATGTTAATTGTTAATATGGCAGGTTGCATTGATTTTCAAATGTTGAACATTTGTGCATTCTAGTTTTGTGGAATAAACTCCACATGGCTATGGTATATAATTCTCTTTATATACTGATTATTTCTATTAGCTAATATTGTTAATGTGTTCATGGAGATGTTGATCTGTGATTTTCTTTTTTGTCTACTTTCTTTGGTTTTGATATCATGATAATAATACTAATAGTTCTGTCTTCTTTATTTTCTATAAGTTATTGTACAGAATTAGTGTTAAATATTCTTTAAATACCTAGTGGCATTCTCTAGTGAGACTTTTTGGGTTTGGATGTTTCCATTATGGGAATTTGAAAATTACACATTTTAATTTTCTTAATAGTTATAGTGCTATTCAAATTATGTATTTAATATTGGGTGAGTTGGAGCAGCCTGTGCTTTTTCAGGAATGGTTCATTTCATTTAGGTTGCCAAACTTATGTGTGCAGAGTTATACACAAAATTCCTTTATTAAGAATTTAATGTCTGCAGAGTTTGTAGTGATATGTCCTGTTTCATTTTCGCTATTGTTATTTTGTGTTTTCTGTTTTATGAGAGGCTTGGTCAATTCTATTAATCTTTTCAAAGAACCACCCTTTGTTTTTTAATGATTTTTCTGTCATTTGCTGTCTTCAAAGTCATGGATTTTTGATTTTATCTTTAGTATTTCTTTCCTGTTCCTTATTTTGAGTTAATTTTTCTCTTATTTTCTAGAGAACCACAGATGCTCCAGCAGCTTCTGAACTACCTCTCCTACATCTAGGACAGCTTGGTAGCACCTTTGCCCCTTGTTTAATCCACTTTGCGAATCTCTGTCTTTAATTGGTATATTTAAACCATTTACATTTAATGTAATTGTTGCTATTTTAGCACTGATGTCTGCAATTTTTTTTTTGTATTCTGTTATTTTTTTCCCCCTGTCTTTCTTGTCTTTTTTTCTTCCTTTCCTGTGGGTAACTAGAACATTTTTAAGACTTTTCTCTTGGTTTATTTATTCTGTTTTTGAGCATACCTTTTTGTATGGTTATTTTAGTTGTTGGCAAGTGTCACATTTTTTCTTCATAGCTTATTACAGGGTACTGAGGTTGACATTTTCAAGTGAAGTGAAAAAATCTTACACTTTACTTTTTCCCATTAGCAATATAATTGTCTTAAATACATTTACTGCATAAATTTATTTATAAAAAGTGAATCAGGTATTGTTATAATTTTGTTTCAACTGTCAATCATAAATTAGGAAACTCAAGAGAAGATAAAAATGTATTTGTCCATATTTTCACTCATGTGATCTATTGTTCTTTCTTCTTTTCTCATGTTCTGATATTCCTTCATTTATCATATATTTCTGCCTAGATAAGCTTTTATAGCTATTCTAGAATAGGTCTGGTGGTTACAAATCTGATTAGTTTCCTTTCTCTGACAGTGTCTTTATTTCTTATTTTCTGAAGGATATTTTTGCTTGATAAAAATTTCTAGATTGGCCATTACTTTCTTTCATCATTTAAAAAGAAAATGTGCCACTTACTTCTGCCTCCATGATTTCTGATCAGAATTCCACTGTCATTCAAATTGTTTAACCCTCCAGGAAAGAAAGTTATTTTTCTCTCACTACTTTTGAGGTTTTTTCCCTTTGTCTTTGGTTTATGAAAACTTGACTATTTTGTGACTTAATGTAAATTTCTCTGTTTTTTTCTGTTCAGGGTTGATTTTCTGTTCATTATTTCTTCAAGTACATAGTCAGCTCTTCTCTCTCTCATCTCTCCTTCTTAGTTCTGATGACATGAATGTTGGACCTTTTGTTATGGAGCTAACATTCCCCAAAGGTCCCTGAGCCACAGGTCCCTGAGGGTTTGTTAATTTTTTCCAGTTTTTTTTTTTCTGTTGAAAAGTTAGACAATTTCTTTTGTTTTATCTTCATGTTCACAAATTATCTTGTCTTATCTGTTCTGCTGTTGAGCCTATCCATTGAGTATTTATTTCAATTATTTTATTTTTCAGTTTAAATTTCCATTTGGTTCTTATTTATATGCCTATTTCTTTGTTGAGACTGTCTGAGTTTTTTTTTTTTTCATTTGTTTCGAATCCATCCGTAAGTGCTTGTTGCAGTGTTTTTATGATGCCTCCTTAAAAGTCTTTGTCAGATTGTTTGAGTATCTCAGTGTTGGTAACTGTCAATTGCCTTTCTCATTCAGTTTGGAATCTTCCAGGTTCTTGGCACGGCAGATGATTTTCAGTTGAAACCTGGACATTTTCAGTGTTACATGATAAGATTCTGGATCTTATTTAAATTTTCTGTTTTAGCTGGCTTTCTCAGACCTTTCTCCAAGAAAAAGGGGAGAATATCAATACCTTTTTACTGTCAAATAGGAGTAGAAGTCTGGAATCCCCCACTCAGCCTCCAAAGACATGAGTCAAGGAGTGGGCCCTATTCCTCTTGAGTGTGAGTGGCGTTCCAGCTCTCCACCAGACCCCCACTGATTAACATCTTGGCTGAGGAGTGCCTTACTGTTGCCTCTGACCTGGTCTGCACAGTAGTGGTGGGGGCAGCTCTGTTGTCACTGGGTGCTGGTAAAGTCTCAAGTCTCCAGCCTTCTTCGATGTCTCCCTGAGGGTTGGGGGAAGGGATGCCTCATTACATCCAGGTTGGGCTAGAAGCCCAAGCTCTCTGTGTGATCACCAGTGACACTGTGGGGGATTCATACTTGCCCTTTCTCATCTCATCCCAGGACTGGATGGGCTGGGGTGGTCGCATTACAGTCAGCCAAAGTAGAAATCTTCTTCTTTTTTTTTTTTTTCTCCTATGCCTTTGTTGCATGGGTAAAGATTTTTTTCTGTCCTGTTTGTGTAAAGTAAAGTGGTTGTTATCTAAATGTTTTCTGTATCGTTAGGCAGCCCCCTTTCTGATGCTTTGGCCAGAGAGAGCAGGCTTTGGGGAGGCTTTCTTGGTCTGTATTATTTTTCATTTTTAGGTTGCTGGCTTCTTCAGTTCCAAGTCTGAAATACGAGAGATGAAAAAAACACCCAGAGAACGGATATCATATTTCCTTGTGTTCAGAGGTTCTTAGACTGTGTACCTTCTTGCCTCTACCTTTTAGAATTTTCTTATTTGTCTTATATTTCATTTTTCAGAGTATTTAGTTGTATGTAGCAGAAATAATAAGACACAATACATTGATTTAATCTTCATGAAAGCAGAATGAAGTATAATTTTATTAACTACAATGACAAAAGAAAGAACAATTGGGAACGAGGATGTGGTGGTGTCTGCTCTTTCCCTAGGGAGGTCAGGGGAGTCACAGTGCCCAGCTGGCCAATATTCAGTGGCTGAGGTGAGAGTGGGAGGAACTGAGATCTGAGGGCTGGTAAGTGGTTAAACCATGCAAGACCTTTCTGGAGATCTTAGCTTTTACTTGGAAGGAGATAGGAGCTGAGCAGTGACTTATGAGCTGGTTTAGATTTGGAAAGGAAAATTCTGCCTGCTGTGTCAAGAGTAAATGGGGGTGGGAGCAGGAAGGAAGGGTCAGGAGCAGGGACACCAATTAGCCTGGGCGAAGGTCCCAACCCCAGACATCATAGCACTGTCAGAAAGACTCTTGTTCTCCTACAGCGGATGATGTTACCAGCTACATTTGAAATGGATTCCATAAGATCTGCCGTGGAAAATTTAGAAATAAAATTTCCGTTTCAAAGGCTCTATGATGAGTTTCGTCTGAGTAATCACACTGATGCATGTACACCACTTGAACTATTTACATGTATTGCATCTGACTGGCAAGTCTCTTTTCTGGGTCAGCTTAGATGTAACCCAATGACTTTGTGGTGTTCCAGTGTTTCTTCATTCTTCCTCTCTCTCTCCCTTTATTTTTCTTTAGAGATGTTGCCTGAAATAGCTTCGCCTACAATTGGGGTGTGTCTGATTCAACTTCTAATTATGTCGTCTGCTGCCATTAGAAGAACAGGGCTATTGGAATTGTTAATGGCTTTTTTGAGTAATGCATGTTTATCAACTGATGGTCACATTCAAGGTGCAACCTAAACTTCAGGGTGGAATTCTGGCACGTTAGATTATTTATTTGAACATGCTGTTTGCAACTAGTGTCTGCTTCTTAGTGTGTGAAGAGAGGATTCTATGATTTTTACAGTAATGATACTCAGGGTCAGCTGGAAGACACTAAAAACCTCATCCCAGATTATGTGTCTCTGATTGCCTCTATTGGAACATACATACGTTTTTCAGTATTTCTCCCTGAATAAATCAAAGTCACCAACTTCTCTCTACCTAGACTTGCTCCTGAGTCTCAGGTGGAGCATATGTGGCTGTGTAGCAGGTTGGGTTCAGAGGTGTCTGGGAAGGTGACGGGTACACCCAGTACCACCAGCTCCTACATGGGGGGCAGCCAGTTAGAACGCCTGTGAGGGCCTCTTCTTGCTCAAACACCTGCTCCATGCATGGGTGGCTCTCCTCTGCTTCCCAGAGGAGAAGAATTCTAGCTTTCTTTACTCCTGCTTGAGGAAAAGCAAAGGTAGAGTTATTGCATAGTATCCATGGATGAATGGGTAAAGCACATGTGGTTCATATACACGTGTGGTAGAATTCTGAGCAGATATAAAGAGGAAGGATCCCATCACTGGCAGCAACATAGATGGGGCTGGAGGCTGTTACGGTAGGTGAAAGAAGCCAGGCACAGACAGACAAGGATTGCCTGTTCTCACTCATTCAGCTAAAGTCCTGGACCTCATGGAAGTAGAGGGAGGCATGATGGAGGCTGGGAAGGGTGAGAAGGTGGGAACGAAGACAGGGTGGTTGGCTGTACAGACATACAGTTGAACAGAAGGAATCGGTTCTAGTATTCAAGAGCACAGCAGGGGGACTACAGTTAACAATATATTGTGTATTTTATAATAGCGCAAGAAGATTTGAAATGTTTCCAACACAAAGAAATGATGAACGTTAGAGGGGATGGATATGCTAATTACCCTGATTTGATCATTATGCATTGTATGCGTGTATCAAAATATAACATGTATCCCATAAATATGTACAGTTATTATGTGTCAATTAAAAAACACACAATAAAACTGCCGTATGCCTTTGTGAACCAAATTTGAAATAGAGATTAAAAAGCACATCCAGCATAAAACCAGAATGGCAATTTTTAGAAAGGGCTCCGAGGAGAAACTTGGCTTTGAATCAGCGTCTGTATCCTTCTACTCCCATTCAGTGTGATGATGAGATTCGCCACCCATCACTATGTGAGGACCAGACGAGATTCTGCAAAAGCTGATGCTGAATCCCTGCGATGGGTCCTGGAGATCTTTGTAGTCCACAGCAGTTGTTGTGTCATGTTGAACGTAGTTATACTTCATCTGTTTTAAGGGAGCTAGTGCCCCTTGATAGACGCGGGGCCTTCTCACAAGGGCGCTTTCAGAAAGTCCCTTCATTTTTGATGGTCTTGTTATTTATGTTTTTAAATATGAACCTATAATTTTTACCTTGAATCACTTTAAATCAAACAAGGACAAAGTTTTTTCAGTATGCTGTGGCCTATCTATTTGTGGGTCAGATTAAATTGATCGAAGGTGGATGAACTAGTTCTTTTTCTTTTCTTTCTTTTTTCTGAGATAGAGTCTCTCTTTGTCACTCTTGGTAGAGTGTCCTGGCGTCATAGCTCACAGCAACCTGAAACACTTGGGCTCAAGCGATCCTCTTGCTTCAACTTCCCAAATAGCTTGCACTACAGGTTCCTGTTACAATGCCTGGCTATTTTTATTTACTTGTTTTTTGTAGAGATAAGGTCTCACTCTTGCTCAGGCTGGTCTTAAACTCTTGAGCGCAGATGATCCACCCACCTCAGCCTCCCAGAGTGCTAAGATTACAGGTGTGAGCCACCTTGCCTGGTTGAACAGACTCTAAGAAGATTCTTAACGTTAGAAAGTGCCTTACTCTTTTCACTTACGCCATCTAATCTGAGACAGAAATTGGAATGGAACATTCCATTGGTTCATTCACTCAGGCTGCCCATGTGCGTATACTCTATTCGGTGTACTTTGTTAGGCACTGGGTTCAATGATCCTTAAAAATTTAGAAAGGAGAGAAAGAGACAGCCAGGGGGCAGAGCTGCTCTAAGTGCCACACAGGGTTTCTTTTGTGTTTATCATGTGCCAGGAGCTGGTTTGATTCTTACAACTAGTTGTGAAGTAGGATATTCAGAGTATGGTGCTTTTATCATTTCTAGGCTCTAGCCGAGAACGTTGAGACTTGGAGAAGTTAACTGATGTAGGGATGGGTTTCCCACCCAGGGAGTCTGCATCCAGAGTCTGGGCTTTAATGACTGTGCTCTAGAAGATGCTAGAAGGTAGGAAGGAAGGACTCAGTTCAGCCTGTCAATCCCTGCAGCTGACAAGGTGGTAGCTGGAAACCAGGTACAGGAAACACACTATTTTTTGAAACAGGCCATTGGCCTTGGCTAGGTCAGGAATGTATTCCCCCAAATGAGAACACACAAAACCAAAAAATTCTCAGTGTTATAAAAAGAGGGTAGGGAGGGAGTAACCCGGGCGACAGTTGACTGTGAGGGGATAAGAGAGCAATCAGTGAACAGCGGTAAGTCATGTCCCTCATGGGAAGACCGTGGCCTTGGACGTGTGCCCAGCAGCGACCCACTCCTGCTGTTTGCCAAAGCCATTCCCCGGTCCCACCAGCTCCTCCAGGGCTACACTCTCCACCTGACACACTTCCTTCTCCTGAGGGGGGTAGACCCTTACCCTAAGGTTGGTTTGAACCCTTCATTGTCTGTATTAACACAACCTGCTATTTCACCTCAGAGCAATTTTCACTGACTCTAATGGAGAAACTATCTGTTAAGTGCCTGTTCAACACCTGGCCCTTTCCCCTGAGTATGAACCGTGCAAGGACAAGAGTTACTGTTTGGTTCCCCACCATCCACCTGCACTGAGGCCAGTGCCAAATTCATGATGGATTCCTGGTGTGGGCTGGATTGTGTTCCCACTCACCTCAAAACAAAACGAAAAAATAGGTATATCGGAGTCCTAAACCCTGGCACTTCAAGTGTGACCTTATTTGGAAATTAGGTCTTTACAAAGTTAATCCAGTTAGGATAAGGCCCTTAGGGTGGGCCTCAAGCCACTGTTACTGGTGCTCTTGTAACAAGGGGAGACTGGACAGAGGGCCACATGGAGGACAGCGCCGTGTGAAGATGAAAATATATGTGTACCACCTTGTCAGAAGCAGGGCTTGACAGCCCCCAGTCCCCAGGCTGCACTGAGTCCTTCCTTCCTACCTTCTAGCATCTTCTAGCTCTTCTATAGCACAGTCATTAAAGCCCAGACTGGATGCATCCCCACTGTAAGTTAACCTCTCCAAGTCTCAAGGAGCACAAAGGTGACCTGCAAAGCACCTGAAACCGGGGTAGCACCCTGAGGCAGTGTTCCTCTCAGTCCTTGGAAGGGGCCAACCCGGCCAGAACCTTAATCTGGGACTTCAGGCCTCCAGAACTGTGAGCTGGTCTGTGAGTGTTGTGTAAGCCCCCAATCTGTGGACGTCTTTGTGGTGGCCCTAGAGACCCCATGCAGGGCCCAGTGGCGTCGACCGCAGGAAGAAGACCCAACCCATGGGGTGACACAGCGCTTCCCCTTACTTGGAATAAAGCCTCATGAAGTTTGTTGCTAATACAATGTTCAACATGTGCCGCATTAATGTGTGTGGGTGTGTTTTAAGTTTTATTTCTCATTGTTAATTTAAAAAACAGAAGGGTTTAACTGTTTGTATAGCTCTCAGAAAACCTCAAATCATGTTTCACCCCTCAAATGATTATTTTTTGCTACTCTGGATCTCTTACCTGAGAGAAGGGAGCAGGGAAAAGGTTGTGGTGTCATCAGAGACCATGTGTGACACCAGGCAGAGCCGTAAGATCTCAAAATTCACATATGGTGAAACCAGCATTAAATTGTAGGGGGACCATGAGTCATCCGCGTATGTGCGATGATCCTGTCATGCACGGATTGGTACCTGGCAGGCTCTGTTTTCTCTAGGATTTCTGCCACCAACTGTCACTACATACTTTTCAATTTGTGTATCCCCATCACTGCCAAGAACCAAGTACCTCCGTGCGACTTGTAATTACAGAACTGCGCCTGCCGCCCCCTCCCCAAATCCCTGGAGGTTAAATTTGCACATTTTGACAAAGTAATTTCTTGATTTTGTTTTCTGCCGGAATCATTGAAGGCTTCCTGAAAGTGCTCTTGTAAACAGTGAGTCAGTGTCAACACCAAAAAGGGCTTTCTCCTCTGGCGGCTCAATGGTTCTCTTGATTTCCAGGCTTTTCACCTTTTATGAAATACGATGTTTTCTCTGCATCTTGTATAAATGCTGGTATGGAGACATTGGCCAGGTTTATAAGCTAAAGAGCTAAAGTCTCATTAAAAGGCAAATGTGATTTTTGCAAATATGCATATAGACTCTTCAAAGACAGCTTTGCGGTTTCTTGGGTACCCTGAAAGGCTTGAGACAGTGTCCCCAGGAGCGGGACGTGGAGTGAAGGCTGGAGCCGGGTTCAGTGTGCCCGGGACAGGCAGCCACCACTTTAAATGTCAGGTCACTGCTGGCCCTGCGGGCGGCGGCATGGGCACCTGGCTGCATCGGGCAGCATTTCCGCTCCATTAACCTGCTCCCTGGCTCATCGTGAGCCCAGCGCCTGGAGCCCTTGTAGCCACTGTGGGTCCCCCTCTTGTCCCTGCACAGCCCTCACCTGTCCCTCAACTGTAACCTCCTGCCCCTCAGCTCGGCTCTACCGCTTGCCTCTGTTCTGTGCCTGCTGATTTCTGCCTCTGGCTTTTCTCCGGATTCTTCATCTCAGCCTGTAAACAGATTGAAATATAAACCATCCTTAAAACAAAACAAAGCAAAACAAAATTCCTCTTTTAACGAGCTCGTCCTCAAAGTAGAACACTCTTCTTCTGTCATTTTCTTTCCTGCAAAACCTGGATACTCTTTCTCCACGTACTGCCTTCCCTTTCTCACCTCCCGCTCCCTTGGGCTCACTGCACGCCACCTCCCTGCTCCTGCTCTGATCCAGGTGACCACTGTCTCCCTGATCGCCGTAGCGGGACACGCTGCGGCTCACCTTGCTCGGCTTCCAAAGCACGTGGCTGTGCTGAAGCAGCTGGGTGCCCAGCGAAGGCAGCGAGTTTGACACAGCGAGAGGGACAAACGGTCAATCAACAGCGTCTGCCCCTCTGGGAATACTTCTGAGGGGCGCCCTCCTCTCTTTGCTTTTACCGGTGGTTATTCGTTATGTCAGGATCTGTACTCACATCTTTCTCTTCTCTAGTTTGTCCCCATGTTCTTCTTCTCTGCTTTTATCTATCCTTCCTAGGAAACATCATCATTCTTCCACCTTCAACTAACATCCCTGCACATTGACTTCCACATCTGATTCCTAACTAATAGCCTGTCTGCTGAGTTCTAAGTCTGTATTTCCACTTGCTCATTGGATGAAACCCCAGTAGAGTCTTGCGGGCACTCTGAGTTAACACATCACAAAAGGAATTCGCTAATGTCTCCACAATCACCCCTCTCCTGCGGCCCCTGTTCTAGGCAAGTGGCAGTGCCACCCACCCAGCCCCAAAGTGAGAGTCTCAGCTCTTTCCTTGATCTTTCTCCACTGCATTCTTACCTTCAGAGGACGAAGTTCACTCAAGCCTTCCTCAGAGACAACTCTCAAATTCATGGCTGTTTTTCCCCATGAATCTCAGTAGACTCTGTTCTGTCCTCAGCATCCCTAAGGCCCATTCACAAAAATCTAATGCAGCGCTTTTTCCCTCAAGGTGCAAATCAGTCGACGAGCTTGTATGAGTGTGGACGCTGATTTGGAAGGTCTGCACGGGGCTGGAGAGCCCGCATTTCTAGTGAGTCCCAGGTGTCGCTGCTGGTTGTGGGGCCTTCCCTGGAGCAGTAGTGACCGGGACAACTCCAGTCCTTCTCTCAGGCTGTGCTCCAACCTTCAGAGCACTCCCTCCACTCACAGGCCATTCTCTACAATCACAACAACCTCCTAATTCCCTAAAATGAAGGTATGATGATGTCCCTGTCCTGTGTTCGAAGCTTTATTTAGGGTCCCAGGGCCTTCAGAATAAAGGACCAGCTGGGAGGTTACACAGGATGATTTGATGGCTCGAAATCCACCTGCCCCTCAGTCCCTTGTCGTCTCAAACCGCAGAATGTGTAGACACAATTTTTTTTCAGGGAAAGGGAGTAAATAACCTGTTGGATTCTCCAAGTGCTCTTTAACTCCAGAAGGGGAAAGGACCACGGTTCTTTCCCTCTGAGGAAATTTTATAGATGAGGCACCCGTGGCCCACATAGATTAGACAATTGCCCTGAACTCATAAAACCCAGACAGTGGCAGAGATGGGTCTAGACCGTAAATCTTTGGGGTTCCAGTGCTATTTGCACTAAGCAAGGCGAGCGGCGACTCTGAGGGATGTGGCACTGTAAAGCAATGACAGAGGCATGTGCCTTATTTCCAAGGCTGCCCGTGCTTCAGTGAGGAGGATCTGGCTGGGGTGCTCCCCACATGGGCAACTCCCTGGTCACTGGTGTGGTGAGCAGGTGCCAGGGAGCGCAGCCACCATCAGAAGGGGCATTTTGAATCAGGCTCTTTCTCCTGAATCTGCTCTGGAGAAGTAACTATTCTCTTGTAATTTTCTAGCATATTCTATGGCTAACCCATTTTTACAGAGAAACCAGGGATTGGCAAAATTTTCCTGTAAATGGCTAGTGCTAGAGAGGAAAATTTTCAGATTTTGTGGTCACGATTTTTCCATCTCAGCAACTTAACTGCGTTAAAACAGTTCATAGGTTATCTGTAAATAAATGGGTGTATCTTAGTGTCCATAAAACTTTATTTACAAAAACAAAAGGCATGTCAAATTTGGCCAAAGGGATTACATAAATTGTCCTATAGAATAAACTGGTTTGTGTTTAATTTGATACATTGATTGAAAAACAGAAAGTGGATTCAGCGGATATCGATCTCCTGTGCGCGTGACAATGCATGTTTACTTGCGTGATCTCTGCAATTCTTAGGAATAAACGGGGCTTCCTTGTGGGCACTAATTTAAGTTTTGGCTCGTGTACTAAAACATCGATTCTAAGGACCCTTGTCACTACTTGTTTTTGCAGAAGACTTCAAAACTATCAGCACGGTTAGAGGGACAAATGTTGACTCGCATAGCTGTAGATATACTATCAGGATTGCTCATCTTTAAAGACACAATTTTGTTGCTCAGAGACTTTTTTTAATGTCAAAATAAATAGCATTTGACATTTAAAAGTATAATTAGTGTAAGCACTCAGTGAGGGCGGGTAGGAGGAGCATCTGGACGTGTGGAGGAGGCTGGATCCCTGAAACCCCCCTCCCCCCGTTCGTTACTCTTTTGGAATGACAGCAAAAGGCGGCAACCGCTGCCTGCTTGGATATGTTTAATTTCCAGCTGTGGACATGTGATCGATCATCTCCCAGATGACAAAAGACTCTCCCCAGGACCAGCAATGATTTCCACGTGCTGCCAAAGGTTTTCTGTGTGTGCCGTTCTGACAGGGGTCAGCCCCAATGATGTCATCTCTCCGCTTGGCATGACTTACAAGGAACGTGATCTAGCAGCTTGCAAAGAAGGAAGCCTCAGGACTGACTGCTTCTCTGATGACTTCAGCTAACTTACTACTCTGGGTAGTTGTGCCCAATTTGCTTCTTAATAAAAATGAGGGAAGATTTAGAATTTTCAAGGGCAAGATGTTACCCAAGTGACGATTATTATAATTCTCCATCAGTTTCTTCCTTCTATTTACAAACAGCCGATTTCTTCCTCCCACTTCTAAAGGAGACATAGAAACAGCACCATAGCAAACTCAAGAGTTTTTAAAGGAAACGCATGTTCCCCGGAACACAGAAGATTGCGAGTGTACGTTTCAGAGCATGGAGGCACCACCTGCTGTAGACATTTTAGGCTATTTGACCACAAACTCTCCATGCAGAGGGTTCTATAGGGGGAATTGTGAACTTGCCTCAACAGGTAAATGCTTTTCAATTCAAATGAGAGCTCAGGCCAACTATCTAAGATAAAACTACTTTTTAAGAATCTTTGTTCTCTAAAGTTTCTTGGAATTGAATTTTTTTGGAAGGATTTGGTTTCATTTTTAACCATTTAAAAACACAGCATTGTGCACACATATACAAAGTCTATCTTTGGAATTCCCATTCCCACCATTGTCAGAGTGGATGGGGCTGGCTGGGGCTGGTGTGGCATTTGTGGGGGTTTTCTGAGTTGTTTTCTGTCATGTGCTTGGTGGAATATGGCATATGGATCGAGGGTGATTCATCTCCATGTGAGTTTTCCTGGGGAAGGCCGAGATGCATTCGGTTTACACAATTCCCCCCTTTGAAACCCGCTGAAGCTTTTGCCTTAATAAAATAAAAGCATTTTCCTCCGTTTCAGATTTTTGAGTGAATGATCCCCAAAGTGCTTCTTGAGGGAATGTCCTAATTTTGGAACATCACATGAGTCCATCTCTTTTTTCTAGTCTTAATCCTGAGGCTATCTCCCTGTTTGGGTGGCTGGGAAGGGTCACTGTAGTTGTTTCTTCAACAGTGCTGTCAGGAGTCAGTTCTGAGTTTGTTGCAGAATGCCCATGTAAAAGGACGTTATTAAATCAGGAAACATTTTTCAACAAATAGATTGCAGCACGATGGTGGAAGTTAAATATTTAGGCAGCACACATTGTTGATTGCAAGAACTAATTCTGAGGGAGGTCAGGGTCAAGTGCATGCACTAATAGTCTTTGATTTACAGGTGTTATTCAAAGATCAAGCTTAATTTACAAAATGCTAAATGGTCCTGTTTGCTCTTGCCTTGAAAGGCCCATCCTTCATGTTTGACTTCAAAGCATAAAAACCATGACTGGAAGAAGCTTGAGATGGGGATGGTGTTCACAACAACACGAAAATACAGAAAATCAGGACATTTTTCTTCAAATAGTCTGCTATAATTAAGTGTTTATTTCATAGTCATATAATGGGAAATGGTAAGCTATTGAAAATTATTTTGTTCAATTTTAAGCTGTTAAAATGTTTACTGTCAGAGGAATTTATGCTGTTTACTTAAATGAAAAAGAAATCAGGATACAAATTGTATACTACGTTCCCATTCTTATAAAGCTTACAAAGTGTTGTTGAGCTATATAAACTTGCTATTTTGCATGCCAAAATGGTTTGATATCAGCAATTTCGGATGGTTCAAGCCATATGGACAAAGAAATACACACACACAGACACACACACAACTGAAAGACATTCACTAAAGGTCTAGATGCTGATTATAGGAAACTTAGTTTTCTTTCTTTTTAAAAATATCTATACTTTCTAGAATGAATGTGCAATACATTTTTTCAGAAGGAAAAAAATTTAGATGCTCCAGAAGCAGCACTTTGCAAAAAGGTATCGGACCTGGAGCTTGTTCACATTGTTTGCCAGTTAATTGGAAGATTTTTGGTTTCTGGTCTCCAGAATTCCTTAGAAATTACCAGGCAGTCAAAAAACCTAGACTTCCCTCTCCTTCTCTGCCCTGAGTTGATTCTTCTTTGGCGTGCGTTATCTGGCATTCAGCAGGTGCCCAGTGAATACCTGTGACTGAAGAGGGAGTGACTGTCTGAGGGGAGGATAATGAAATGATGTGACCATGCGTTCTGAAATTTTGCTGATTTCCTCCCAGCAAAACCAATTGGTTCATCCTAGGAATAGGTTTCAGCTGGGCTGTAAGTCCATGTACACTCACTGTTAGGAGGAAAACCAGGTATATTGAAAGAGAATAACAAAAACAACCACCGATTTTGTTTCGAAGTATCTCTGCTATTCTCTTGGAGGGAACACGAAATATCTGGGTAAACATTCCAGTTCTTTGTGAATGTTGGGAAGATGGTGGCATTCCTGGCCCTTTACCATGCAGCCATTTCTACAGCAGCCTGGCCTGTGGGGCTCCTGGGTGGGGCCTGGCACGTGTGGGCCCTCCCCACTCTGGCACAGCCCTCCTCACGCTCCTGCAGCTCTGTGAACAGAAGCACTTAAACAAAGCTTACCCTTTTCAGGATTGAGACTGATATTTGAAATGTCCAGTTTTCCTTTCAATGAATACTCGCCTTTACTTTGGAAGGAGGGTGGAGACCATAAAAAAGAGACAGAGAAAGAGGAAGGCAGGCAGGCAAGCAGGGGAGGGAAGGGAGGGAGACAGGGAGAGACCTTTAGCTATGTGAAATCCATCGGTTCCCTTTTTAGCAAATGGTCACAGAAAAGCTCCAAAGGGCATATTGATCATTTACCAGTGGATGTATCAGTGGAGTATTATCTCCATCCTGTGATCACCTCTAAGTGACACAGGCCAGCTTAGCTGGCTCCGAGTAGACCAGCGTGTCCTGAAATTAACTTGAATAACCCAATTTCTACCTTGGAGTTGATCTCTTCTTGCACGCTGTGCAAAGGGCAAAACAGAAGTGCACGAGAAAGATTAACAAGGTCTGTGCCAGCTATTGGGGAGCAGTCTTTGTTTATCTGCATTTAAGGAGAAAAGGACACTATTTGGCTGTGCGGGGTGCCTGCGGGCCGGCTGCCGCTAATGATGGTCCTGGGAATTGAGCTGGGAGGCGGTTGCCCGGTGCCCTCACTGCTCTTAGTGACAGGTGCTAATGGGAGGGGGCAGGACACAGCTGCCTGGACAGGAATCCCATTATCCTTTGCTGCGTATTGATTCACCCTGTGGGACGTTTCCTTTCTGGCTGTGTTAATTTTCAGAGTGCATATTTGCCTCATCCTCTGCGCACGGAGAGAGTCAGAGGTGCTCGGGGTAAATGTAATGGGCTCTGCCCTCCGGTCGGCAGAGGTTTTGTCTGTCGGGATGTAGGCTTCCTCTAATTATAGTGCCTGCTTGGGGACAAGGTCTGGAAGAATAGCTTTCCACTAACACAATTGCCTGAGGTGCATAGCAAATTAATTTAATGACATGAGGTACATTTGGAAAGATCTTTTTTCTCCACATTTTTTGTAAACAGTAGTTCTTATTTTAAAGCTTGATGTTTTTGCACAGAGAATTCAGGGAGTGATCAGACAGTTGGGAACTTGGCCATCTACAGTCATCTTAAAATGTTCCGTCTCCTCTTTGTTCACGGGTAAGCCTTCTAAAAATGCGCTAGCAATAATTCAGAAATGACACGGACATGTCTTTGGACATTTTCTGGGATTTGGCGGTTTGTGGTTAAGGGAAAATATGAGTGGGTTGGGTTTGTCATAGTTATAATTATTGAACATAATGTTCAAAGATATATAATCATATAGATAAGTCAAGACTGTCCTCTGAAGAATTACATAGTATAGAATTGATTCTGCATCCTATTTTTCTGGTTACACAAATCCTTATGTAGCTGCTGTAGGAAATTTAAAAATATAAAAAACGAAATGACAATCACCCATAATTCTGCTATTCAGAAATGATAACCATCATTACTATTTTTTTTTTGTGGAGACAGAGTCTCACTCTACTGCACTCGGTGGAGTGCTGTGGAGTCACAGCTCACAGCAACCTCCAGCTCTTGGGCTCAAGCGATTCTCTTGCCTCAGCCTCCCAAGAAGCTGGGACTACAGGCGCCCACCACAGCG
>CAUYON010025691.1:0-17011 GCA_963573935.1 Arctocebus calabarensis | reverse complement strand
TATTTGGGTTTATCTCTTGGTTCTCTATTCTGTTCCAGACATCCACCTCTCTGTTTTCGTGCCAGTACCATGCTGTTTTGATCACTATCGATTTATAGTACAGTCTCAGGTCTGGTAACGTGATCCCTCCAGCTTTGCTTTTATTTGTAAGTAGTGTCTTGGCTATTTGAGGTTTTTTCTGGTTCCATATAAAACGAAGCAATATTTTTTCAAGGTCTTTAAAATAAGTCAATGGAGCTTTAATAGGCATTGCATTAAAATTGTATATTGCTTTGGGAAGTATGGACATTTATCTTTCCTTCTCTTTTGAGAAGCCAAATCACGCGTCTAATGATTACTTTATCCATCAAGAAAAAAGAAGAATTTCTAGATCCTGAATTTGTATAATTCTTAGTGATGGAACAAACTATTCTAAAGACCTTTCTTTAGTGTGAAAAAAAGAGCTCCACTAACTTTTGTCAAACTGAAAAAATTCTTTTTAATATCCTGAATTAGTCAATAAGTCAGGTAAGAATATGAAAGTAATAACATACAAACTCTCAGAATGTTTCTTCTCTACTTTAAACTTTTTTCTTATACTCACAACACAATGAAATTTATGAAATCTTTAGAATGGTTATGAAAACATTTTAAGCAAATGAAGTTTTTTAACTGGGCAAATGCATATTTCAGGAAAAGAAAAGAATACAAATATGCATGTTTAAAAAATATAAAAAGACTACACAATAATAGAAATATACATGGTCTACTATGTTAATGAGTTATGTGTTGATTGTTAGCTTGGGAAGAAAGGAAAAGGAAATATTGAATAAAGGGAAACTCTACTTTGTACATTCCACTAAGAATCATAATTTTGTTTTGTTGGCAAATATACAATATAAACAATTTAGGTTTTTTCCAAGCTCTCCCTCCCCAAAGCTGACTGAGCTACATATGCAAGCAACACAGGCGTCTGCCCATTTCCCTTCTCACTTTGGAAAATAGTCAACAGGATAGGTTACCCTTAGGTCTCTGACATAAGGCCCAGCTACCCATTCTGGTCTTTCCCACCCTGGTGTCTGCTTTGTTCAACATATTATTCTGTGAACTATGGTTCTGTTAGAGCTTGCAGCACTTTCTTGAATTTAACCCCTAGTTTGTTTAGATGGAAACTTTTGATTATCAGAAACACAGTAGGAATTCTCAATTCCTTTGGAAAGCTGACCAAGAATTCTCCTCACTCATGTGACTGAGATATAGAACACTTGGTAATGGAATGGAAACTGGGTGTATTCCAGCACAAACCTGAAGGAGTCAAAATTTGTTACACTTTCAACTCCCTTTATGATATTTGACATCTTTTATTTCTTGTCCCATACTTAGGAGGTTTTCCCCCTTGCTCAGCTGTCAATTTGGGAAAGTAAATCTCTACTGAGATATTAAAACCACTTTTTCAGAAGTGTTTTCATTTTCATAGGATATTCCAAAAGACTGCAAGACCCTCAAGATTCTTCTGTTATGAGAATATCCTGGGGCAGAGATATCATTTTGGCATCCTTCAGACCATACTATATAGGTGGCCCTATAGTTGATTTCTTATAGTGCTAGCCTGGTAGGACCTCTAGTGTTAGCAGCAGATTTGCTTAATGATTTCAGTGCTATGCTTTATTGAACCCTGGTGATGTGCCAACTTGGATTCCCTAGTTAAGGGTCAAGGCAATTGCCATTGCAGCCAAACAAGAATGTGAGATGGGGCAGGGGAGCAGTCTTTTATATCCCCACTCCTAAGGATGCACTTTTCATAGAGATCTTCCGTTCTATTTTACTTCCTCAGCTGCTATTTTCTGGGGTTTGCCAAGGCTTGTTTGTCTAGAAAGCACACTAACTCTGAGCTGATGGTATCAGCAAGGCAAGAGAGCGGGGGAAGGGTAGGGCAGAGGGAGGGAGGAAGGAGACAGGAGGGGAGGAAAGGAGAAGTGAGGGAATAAGAAAAGAAGAGAAGAAGGAAAGATAGTATCAGAAAATCTAGATAGAAGCTTAAAAACTGAGCAAATGTATACTTAAAGATAAAATTTGATTTTACAATTTAGCATTTTAAAATATCACAAAAAGAAGATTTATTTAATTTTTTATTAACTCATAAACACATAGATCATGTATACATTAATGCATTTATGGGATAGAATGTACTGATTTCATATAGAATTAGGAATGCTTGCATTGCACTGATTAATATATACCTTATCTCATTATTTAATTATTGTGATAAGATATTTATACTCAATACTTAATAGACCTGACATATACCATTACAATATGCACCATAGGTGTGATCCCCCCATTCACCCTCCTTTATTCTGACCTTCCTCTCCCTCCCAACCCCCCTCCTTCCTCTTTCATTCTGGGCCATAGTTGCGATCTATTCTTCATATGAAAGTGTGAGTGATTGTAAATTGGATTCATAATAGTACTGAATACATTGGATATTTTTCCTTCCATTCTTCAGATACTTTACTAAGTAGGATATGTTCCAGCTCCATCCATGTAAATATGAAAAGAGGTAAAGTCTCCATGTTTTTTAAGGCGGCATAGTATTCCATGGTTTGAATATGACACAATTTATTAATCCATTCATGGGTTGATGGGCACTTGAACTTCTTCCATGACTTGGCTATTATGAATACAGCTGCAGTGAACAATCTGGTGAAAATATCTGTGTTATAAAGTGATTTTTGATCTTTTGGGTATATACTTAGAGGAATTGCAGGATCAAACAGCAAGTCTACTTTTAGATCCCTGAGTATTCTCCATACTTCTTTTTAAATGGGACATATTAGGTTGCTGTTGCTGCCACCCAGCCCCCCAATCAAAGAAACAAATGTAGCACTGCAGATGAAATGATTGACTTGAAAGGGAAGGGCTGAAGCTTGCTCAGGTTTTTCAGTGACTACCCATCTTTACAAGATTCCTATATACCCTAAATAATCAGATAACATTATCCAAGGATGAAGAACACAAAAAGTAACAAAATTTGCCATAAATATACCTCGTTAACAGTAAAGCATGTACACACCCTTTTAAACCAAGAATATCCTGTTTGTATATAAACAACAATGGAAATAAACCACAAAACAAGATTTTGGGAAAATAAGTGGTTTAAATGCTTGATCCTTTAACAGACCATTTGTAGGCAGTTAATAATCTTAAAGGAATAGCCTGGAAAATCCCGAGATATACAGGTATCTGTTTGCAGACCTACCTCTGCAAAGCTCTGCCCTAAATCACTTTTACATGATTAGGTTCTAAGCCACATATGGAGTTCTTTTCCAGGATTTTTTCCTTTCTCACTCACAAAAGACTTTAAACTTACCCTCACAAAATGAGAGACTGATTGACCTTACAAGAGTGCAGTTGTCTGTGCCCCTTCAGTTTGCACTCCCTCCAGCAGTTCAGAAGTGTTCCCTTTTCTCCACATCCACACCAACATCTGTATTTTTGAGATTTTGTTATGTGAGCCACTCTTACTGGAGTTAGATGATATCTCAAAATGGTTTTGATGTGCAATTCTGTGATGATTAAAAATTATGAGCATTTTTTCATGTGTCTATGGCCATATAGCTTTCTTCTTCAGAGAAACTTCTTTCAAGTTCCTTGCCCACAATGAAATGGCATTACTTGTTCCTTTCTTATTAAGATTGAGTTCTCTATGGGATTTGGTTATCAAACCTTTGTCAGAAGCATAACCTGCAAATATCCCCTCCCATTCTGAGGGCTGTCTCCTTGTTTTACTTACTGTGTTCTTGGCTGTGCAGAAGCTTTTTAGTTTGATCAGATCCCAGTAATGTAATTTTAGTGTTGCTTCAATTGCCCGGGGGGGGGGGTCCTCCTCACAAAGTATTCTCCCAGGCCAATTTCTTCTATTGTTTCTCCTGCACTCTCTCCAAGAATCTTTATAGGTTTATATTTTAAGTTCAAGTATTTTATCCAGTGAGAGTCGATTTTTGTTAATGGTGAAAGGTGTGGTTCCAGTTCCAGTCTTGTACAAGACACCAGCCAGTTATCCCAGCATCATTTGTTAAATAGGGAATCTTTCCCCAAATTTATATTTTTGATATGCTTATCGAAGATCAAATGCTGATAAGTGTCTGTATTCATCTCTTGGTTCTCAATTCTGTTTCATATATCTACCTCTCTGTTTTTATGCCACTACCATGTTGTTTTGATCACTATAGAATTGTAGTATAGTTTGAAGTCTTAGCGTGATATTGCCTGATTTGTTTTTATTTCAGAGTAATGTCTTGCCTATTCAAGGTTTTTCTGGTTCCATATAAAATGAAGTACTATTTTTTTCCAAATCTTCAAAGTATGATGGTAGTGCTTTGATAGGGATCATAATAAAATTGCTTTGGGTAATATGGACATTATAACAATGTTGATTCTTCCCAGTCATGAGCATGGTATGTTTTTCGATTTATTAAGATCTTCAGCTATGTCTTTTTTCAGAGTTTCATAGTTCTCTTTATAGAGATCTTTCATGTACTTTGTTAGGTAAATTCTCAAATATTTCATCTTTGGCATAACTGTAAAAGGAATACAGTCCTTGACTGTTGTTGTTGTTGTTGTTTTTTGTCTTGACTATTATTGGTATATATAAAAGCTACAGATTTGTGAATATTGATTTTGTATCCTGAGACCCTACTTTATTCCATGATCACTTCTAAGAGTTTTGTCTTTGAGTCCCTGGGGTTTTCCAGGTATAAAATCATATCATCTGCGAAGAGTGAAAGTTTGATCTCCTTTCATGCTATTTGGATATTCTTCATCATCTTCTCATGCCTCATTGCCATGCATAAGACTTCCATTACAATGTTAAATAGCTGTGGAGAAAATGGGCAATCTTGCCTGGTTCCTGATCTGAGTGGACATGTTTTCAATGTTACTTCATTCAAATAATATTGGTTGTGGATTTGCTGTAGGTGGCCTCTATTGGTTTAAGAAAAGTCCATTCTATACTTATTTTCTTAATTGTTCTGAGCATGAAAGGATGCTGGATATTGTCTAAAGGTTTTTCTGCATCAATTGAGAGAATCATATGTTCTTTTCTTTTTTTTTACTTTGTTTATATGATGTATTGTATTTCTCGATTTACATATATTGAACCCATCTTGACACCTTAGGATAAAACCCACTGGGTCATGGTGTATAATTTATTTGACATGTTGCTGGGTTCTGTTTGGTTGGATCTCATTGAATATTTTTGCATCTATGTTCATTAAACATATTGGTCTGTAATTTTCTTTCCTTGTTGAGTCTTTACCTGGTTTGGGGATCAGGGTGATATTTGCTTCATAGAATGTGTTGGTAAGTATTCCTTCTTTTTTGATGTTTTGGAAAAAGTTAAGTAATATAGGTACTAGTTCCTCTTTAAAGGTAAGTTTCTGATGTGAAGTCATCTGGTCCCAGACTCTTCTTTTTGGGGAGGTTTCATATAGTTGGTTCTATTTCAGTACTTGATATAGGTCTGTTTAGCATTTCCGATTCTTTCTGATTAAGTCTATGAAGTTGATGTACTTCACATATTGGTCAATTTATTTTAGATTTCCATATTCTGAAAATAAAGGTTTTTTTTGTAGTATTCATTAAGGATTCTTTAACTTTCTGAGGTGTCTGTTGTTATTTTGCCTTTGTCATTTCTTATTGATAATATTAGGGACTTTAATTTTCTATTTTTGTTTAGGTTAGCTAATGTTTTATCAATTTTGTTGAATTTTTCAAAAAATATTTTTTTGATTCATTGATCTTTTGAATAATTCTTTTGTTTTCAATTTCATTTTATTCAGCTGTAATTTTCATTATTTATTTTCTTCTGCTAGGTTTCGGGTTGAAATAGTCTTCCTTTTCCAGTTGCTTAAGATGACCCATTAACTTTTTGACTTCATCTCTTTCTGTTCTCTTGAGGAAGGCTTGCAATGCTATTAATTTCCCTCTTAGGACTGCCTTTGCAGTATCCCAGAGGTTCTGGTAATTCATGTATTCATTATTGTTTTGTTCGAGAAATTTGGCAATTTACTTCTTAATATCTTCTATGACCCAGCTATCATTCAGCATAAGGTTATTCAGTTTCCATGTCTTTGTATGAGTATGCAGATACCTGTTATTGGTGAGTTCAACTTTTCTTGCATGATTATCCTAGAAAATACAAGGAATAATTTCTATACTTTAAAATTTTTTGAGGTTAGACTTGTGGCCTAAGATGTGATCAATTTTGTAGGATGTTCTAAGAGCTGATGAGAGGAATATGTATTCAGTTTTGTTAGGATGAAATGTTCTGTAGATGTCTGATAAATTCAATTGTTGTATGGTGAAATTTATGCCCCAAATTTATTTGCTTAGTTTCTTTTTGCAGGATCTATCCAGCACTGTCAAAGAGGTGTTAAAATCTCCATCTATTATGGTGCCAGAAAATATTAAATTGTTCATGTCCTTTAGGTTCTCCCTTATAAATTGTGGAGAATTCTGGTTGGGTGTATAAATGTTACTAATTTGCATCTCATTATGTTCAGTGCTTCCCTTAACAAATATGAACTGACCATCCTTGTCTTTCCTGCAAATAAATATGCCTCCCCTGCCTTTTCTGTTTTTTGTTTGCCTGGATTACAGTTGTCCATCCCTTCACTCTGAGTCTGTATTTATCCATAAAGATAAGATGAAATTCTTGTATGCAGCAGATACATGTTCTGAGTTTTTGTATCCAATAAGCCAAAGTGTGCTTCCTAAGGGGACAATTTAAGCTGTTCATGCTAATTGAGAGTATTGATAAGCCTGGTAATATTTTGAGTGTCAAGTTTTTCAAAAGTCCAGTGGACACTTTAAATGTTTTCACCACTGTGTAAATTGGGTTTTGATGAAGAATTTCAGAGTGAGTTTACATTGATGATAGAGCATTGTGGTGGTCTTTATGTCAGATGAGTCTGAGAGTATCCTGAAGAGCTGTTTTGGTTATGGCAAATTTCTTCAACGTTTGTATGTCATTTAAGTATTTGACTTCTCCATCACAAGTGAAACTCAGTTTAGGTGCGTACAGGATCCTGGGCTGAAAGTTGTTTTGTTTTAGGAGTTTGAAGGCAATGACCATCCTTTTTGGCTTTAAAAGTTTCAGTGGAGAGATCTGTAGTCATTCTAATATTCTTCCCCTTGTAGGTTATGGTTTTCTTATGTCTGGCTGCTTGCAGGATTTTCTCCTTCATATGAACTTTGGTGAAGTTAATTATAATGTGTCTACAAGATACTTTATTTGGGTTGAGTCATACTGGGGTTTTGATACTGTTGGCTATCTTAATTTCAGGATCTTTTGTCATACTTGGGAAGTTTTCCTCAATTATCTCTTGGAGTAGAGTGTCTTTGACTTTCAGTCCATTCTCTTCTTCAGGGATTCCTATGAGGCGAATGTTTGGTCTTTTGAAGTGATCCCACAATTCTCCCAGGGAATGATCTGCTTTTACTCTCTGCTTCTGTTCCTCTTTGAGCATTTGGGAGAATTCAAAATCTTTGTCTTCAGTGTCAGAGATCCTCTCTTCTGCCTGCTCCATTCTGTTACTGAAGGATTCTACTGTATTTCTCAGATCTTTGAGGTCTGCAAGTTCTTGCCTCAGTGTGTCAAAATCTTTGGTGATTTTGTCATTTAATTCATTGAATTCTTGAGACAACTTTTGAATTCCTCTTTGAATTTCTAATTCCAACTTTACCTCCATTCTGTTAATCTTATTTGCAATCCAAATTCTGAATTTGATTTCTGCTATCTCAGCCATTTGTTTATTAATGGTATCTTCTGTTGTGTCTCCTTTGTCAATCCTTGGTGGAGTTGATCTACTCTGATTATTCATGTTGCTAGAGTTATTCTGCTGATTCTGCCCCATGATTATTTTTCACCATTTGGCTAGAGATGTTGGTAAGGTGAAATTGAATTGAGGGATACTGGAGTTGTAATTTACCAGCCCTTTACCAAAGAACTTGGATTGGTGATTTCAGCTTTTCTCCTAGAGCTTTACAAAAGTCCCATTCAGTACTATAGCCAGAAACTCTGGGGACCTGCTGATGTGATGTGTCTATATGGCTCTAACCTTTATTCAGCTAGTCTCTGTACAATCTTAGTGAATCAGTGGCATTGGGCTTATATGTCAGCTGTGGAGATATATGAGCAAAATTAGACACCCAGCCCCCCCACAGGTGATAACTGGAAGAGGAGAATCCCACACTCCCAGAACAACATAACTAGGGTGCAAACTTAGTGGATCTCCAGGTGATCAGCCCAGGTCAATAGTTCTAAACCAATTGTCCTGGTCAACACAAACAGAGATTAGGTGGGAGGGTTCGAGAGGTCTTCAGCATCTAGGTAGCGGGGGTCCACTGGAAGCTCAAGTGTAACTCACTCTGGTGCTCTGTGGAGTCAGAACGGACCTCCCAGCAAAACAGTCCAAGGGAGCTGGTACCTTTTTCCCCAATTGGCACCTCAATCACACTCAGGCAGCTCCATGGCACTGTGGCCCAGTTCCCTCCAATGAGCAGATGCACCTGGGATTTGGGCCTGAGTCAGAGGGAAGTCAATGTCTCATCAGTCAGGTGACCACACTGCCACCAGCTGACTGGGGGAGCTGAAGTCTGACTACCTCGGGTGCTCAATAGAAAGTGGGGAATGTTCTAATTGAGCTTGTACCAAACCAGAGGTTAACAAAGCAGCAAATATTTTTCACCCTCAGAGACCGAGCCTCTGCCCCAGGTACTCTGCTGGTTTGGTATCACCACAGTGCAAGGTCTAGCTCCCTTCATCAGTCCACAGAATTGGGGAGGTATCTCTCCAAAATTTTACCCCAGTGGGATCACTCTATTAATGGTTCTGCTAGGTGGGAGGTGTCTCCACTTGGGTTCCTGTGGTACCTCAGGAGTTCTGGAGCCTCCATCCATCTTGCAGAGACCCAAGCCTCCCCCTGCTGCTGAGTTGCACTTTCTCAGTGTCAAGCCAAACACTTTCCCCCTGTGCTTTCTGCATTGTTACTTCATTCACAGTTACAGTGTAGCTGTGCTATCTCAGAGTGAACAATGCCCAGTCTTCCCAAAGAACTGCGAATGTTCTGGTCTCTGCAGGGGTTGGGCTTCTAGACCTCCAGGCCAGAGGGAAGGGTGGACTGGGAGTTCAAAATGGCAGGGAAAATATTTGTTCAATCTTCACACCAGACAAAAGAATGTCCAGAATCACAATAGGGACTCTCTGTAGAAGCAGTTCCAGATTCCAGCAACTCACTCCCATGGGGTGAGAGAATAGGGACTTAGTTCACTGCTCACTGGTAGAGATCCCACAGCAAGCAAGCAAGCAAGTCTCTTGGAGGAGGGGATGGACACACATCCTCTTTGGGGTCAGTTCTGTACCTGAAATTTGTTCCCTTGGAGTCACAGCTTGTTGCAGCAGAGAAGAAGTGCAATTATCAATCTCTTCTCTCAGCTTGGCTCCCACCCTGCACCTGGCCTATGTGGAAAGGTGCCTGTGGTGACTACCATAACCCAAATTTTAAAACAATGGCCTCTTCCTATCTGGGATCTTTCCCATCTAAGTGTCTCACCCACCACCTATCTGCAGTGGTGCCACATCAGAAAGCACCCCACTCTGGCTACCTAATTCCACTGACAGTCAACACTTCACCAATCTTTCCACATAACACCTACTTTCCCCATGAACTAGGAATCATAATCCTCCATGGGAGAGGGGGGATGGTTACTGCCTCCACCCGCCACTGCTGCAGCTGTGGCTCAGAAAATTTCCTGCAGTCTTTGAAGCTCTGGATTACACTCCATGTCCAGTAATCTGCCACCTTGCTGAACACCACAATTGAGCTGAACACTGGGAGCCCAGTCAAGAGAGAGAGAGAAGTGATAACTGCAGGTCACCTCTGAGGCAAGATTCAACTTCAAGAAACCAAGTTTCAGGCAGAAAAACTGAACTAAAATTTTCCACCATTCTGAACTTCCAGGACACACTTCGCCCCTTACTTGATGTACCAGAAGCTTTACCTCTGCTGAAACTGAGGGAGGAGGACTTGCGCACGGCCCACCCTCCCTATCTGCCAGACCAGGCAGCACACCAGGTAAGAGACTTGGGGGCCCTACCGAGTCCCCACCAGCCCCCAGGCCAGGGACGTCATTGAGATCCCCTGCCTGGCTCTGATCTGTGACCCAGGCCCACTGCCTGCAGTGGTCATGAAATCCACTCTGCCGGAACCCCTCTGTGGCCCCGATTGGCACCCTGCTGGACCTTGATCCACTGCCAACAGCAGCCAAGAAGTCCACTGGAACTCCCTCCCTGAACCGATCTGTGTCCTGCCCCGCCTCAGCCTGCCTCACTCTGGGACCACCACCCAGCTCCAATCCATGCCTCAGGCCTGCCTCCCACAGTGGCCAGGAACTCCAGACATACAGGACCCCCACACGACCCCAATTGGCACACTGCTGGGCCTTGGTCCACAGCCAGCAGCAGCCAGGAAGTACGCTGAGAATCCCACGCAGTGCTGATCTGTGCCCCAACCTGCTTCGGCCTGCCACCTGCTGGGACCCCTGCTGTGTGACCCGTGCCCTCCCTCTGGAGCCCTCCTCCCAGCCAGAGACTTCTGGAGGCATGGGCTCCCTTTGCAAAGGCTACATGGTGCCCCATCCCACACCCTGATACTTGATCTGGGCTTGCCACACTCCTGAGATGCTCCTGCAGCCAGAACTCCTAGGATGGGGCACTTCCAGAAGAGCTACAAAGGGTCACTCCCTGCTAAGATCCAGCAAAAACAGAGTGATCATGCCAGGGTCTGATCTGGGAGAGACACCTCCCCAACTCTGAGGATGGTCATAGGCAAAAGTGAAAAACAATCATGAAGGGGAATCCACAGACAAACTCTGGCAATATGAATAATCAGAGTAGATCAAATCCCCCAAGGAAGGACAAGGTAGATACACTACAAGATCCCTTGCATAAGCAAATGACTGAGGTGTCAGAAATCGAATTCAGAGTCTAGATAGCAAATAAGATCAGCGGAATGAAGGAAAAGATGGAAGTAGAATTTCAAGCAGTGATCCAAAGGATGACCCAAGAGATGTCTCAAGAATTCATCAAATTCAAAGACAAAATGGCCAAAGATTTTGACACCTTGAGACAAGAAGTTGCAGCCCTTAAATATCTGAGAAATAAAGTAGAATGACTCAGTAACAGAATGAAGCAAGCAGAAGAAAGGATTTCTGACATGGAAGGCAAAGCTTTTGAACACTCCCAAACTTCCAAAAAAAGAAGATAAATGGAAGGCAAAAATGGATCATTCTCTGAGACAGCTCTGTGATAACTCAAAGAAAACCAATATTCTCCTTATAGGGATACCTGAAAACGATGAAGTGGCATCACAAGGCATAGTCTCTTCTTTATGAGATTATGAAAGACAACTTTCCAGACATGCCAAGAGATTCTGAAAGTCAGACAGTAGATAGTTTCAGAACTACAGCATGACTCAACCTGAATAAGACATCCCAGGCACATCATAATTAACTTCACTAAAGTTAATGTGAAGGAGAAAATTCTGAAAGCAACCAGACATAAGAAATCCATTACCTACAAGGGGAAGAATATTAGAATAATTGCAGATCTCTCTCTGTTCAAACATTTCAAGCGAGAAGATAATGGTCATCGACCTTTAATCTCCTAAAACAAAAGAACTTTCAACTGAGGATCCTGTACCCAGCTAAACTGAATTTAATTTATGATGGAGAAATTAAATACTTTAATGACATCCCCATGTTGAAGAAATTTGCTATAACTAAACCAGCTCTCCAGGATATTCTCAGACCTATCCTCCACAATGACCGCTGCAAACCTCCACTACAAAAGTAAACTCATCCGGAAACTTTTTATCAAATTTCATCTTCCACAGTGATGAAAGGATTAAAAATGTCCACTGGACTTTCTAAAGATTTATCATTGTTTAGTGTGAATGGTTTAAATTGTCCTCTAAAGAGGCATAGGTTGGCTGACTGGATACAGAAACTCAGGCCAGATATTTGCTACATACAAGAATCACATCTCACCTTAAAAGATAAATTTAGACCCAAGGTGAAGGGATGGTCAACTATATTCCAGGCAAATGAAAAACAGAAAAAAGCAGGTGTTGCAATCTTATTTGCAGATACAATAGGCTTTAAACCAACCAAAGTAAAGAAGGATAAAGATGGACATTTCATATTTGTTAAAGGTACTACTCAATGTGATGAGATTTCAATTATTAATATTTATGCATCCAGCCAGAATGTGCCTCAATTTATAAGAAAAACTCTAATAGACATGAGTAACTTGACATCCTCCAGCTCTATAGTAGTTGGAGATTTTAATACTCCTTTAGCAGTGTTGGATAGATCCTCCAAAAAGAAACTAAGTAAAGAAATTTTAGATTTAAACTTAACCATTCAACAAATGGATTTAACAGACATCTACAGAAGATTTCATCCTAGTAATATTGAGTACACATTCTTCTCAGCATCCTATGGAACATACTCCCAAATCGATCGCATCTTAGGTCACAAGTCTAACCTCAGCAAATTAAAAAAAAATAGAAATTTTTCCTTGCATCTTCTCAGACCACAATGGAATAAAAGTTGAACTCAAGAATACCAGGAATCTGCAAACTCGTACAAAAACATGGAAACTAAATAACCATATGCTGAAGGATAGCTGTGTCATAGACACAATTAAGAAGGAAATTACCAAATTATTGGAGCAAAATTACAATGAAGACGTGAATTATCAGAACCTCTGAAATACTGCAAAGGCAGTCCTAAGATGGAAATTTATAGCTCTACAAGCCTTCCTAAAGAAAATGGAAAGAGAGGAAGTTGACACTTAGTGGGACATCTTAAGCAACTGGAGAAGGAAGAACATACCAACCCCAAATCGAGCAGAAGAAAATAAATAACCAAAATTAGAGCAGAATTAAATGAAATTGAAAACAAAAAAAAATTGTACAACAGATCAATAAATCAAAAAGTTTGTTTTTTGAAAAGGCCAATACAATGGATATACCTTTGGCTAACTTAGCCAGGAAAAAAAGGGTAAAATCTCTAATTTCATGAATCAGAAATGGTAAAGATGAAATAACAACATACACCTCAGAAATTCAAAAAATCCTTAACAAATTTTACAAGAAACTTTACTCTCCAAAATTCGAAAATCTGAAGGAAATTGACCAATACTTTGAAGCACAACACCTACGAAAACTTAGTCAGAAAGTAGTGGAAACATTGAACAGTCCTGTATCAAGTTCTGAAATAGAATAAACTATAAAAAATTTCCTTAAAAAGAAAAGCCCAGGACCAGATAGCTTCACGTCAGAATTCTACCAAACCTTTAAGGAAGAACTAGTACCTATATTACTAAACCTCTTAAAAAATATAGAAAAAGAAGGAATACAACCCAACACATTCTATGAAACAAACATCACCTTGATCCCTAAACCAGGGAAAGACCCAACAAGAAAAGAAAACTAAAGACCAATATCACTAATGAATATCGATCCAAAAATATTTAACAAGATACTAATAAACCGAATCCAACAACACATGAAACAAATTATACACCCTGACCAAGTGGGCTTTATCCCAGGGTGACAAGGCTGGTTCAATATATCTAAATCTGTGAATCTAACTCAGCACATAAACAAATTACAAAATAAAGACCATATTATTATCTCAATTGATGCAGAAAAAGCTTTTGACAATATCCAGCATCCATTTATGATCAGAACACTTAACAAAATGGTATAGAAGTGACATTTCTTAAACTAATAGAGGCCATCTACAGCAAACCCACAGACAATATCATATTGAATGGAATTAAATTGAAACTATTTCCCCTTAGATCAGGAACCAGACAAGGTTGCCCATTGTCTTCATTGCTCTTCAATATTGTAATGGAAGTTTTAGCCATTGCAATCAGGGAAGAAAAGGCTATGAAGGGTATCCACATGGGGTCAGAAGAGATCAAACTTTCACTCTTCACAGATGATATGATTGTATATCTGGATAACACCAGGGATTCTACTACAAAACTTTTAGAAGTGATCAAGGAATTCAGCAATGTCTCAGGCTACAAAATCAACACCTATAAATTTGTAGCCTTTATGTATACCAACAATAGCCAAGCTGAAGAAAACAGTCAAGGACTCTATTCTTTTCACAGTAGTGCCAAAGAAGATAAAATATTTGGGAGTTTACCTAACAAAGGATGTGAAAGACTTTTATAAGAGAACTATGATACTTTAAGAAAAGAAATGGCTAAAAATGTTAACAAATGGAAAAATATACCATGCTCATGGCTGGGAAGAGTCAACATTGTTAAAATATCTCTACTACCCAAAGGAATACATAATTTTAATGCAATTCCTATCAAAGCTCCATTGTCGTATTTTAAAGATCTTGAAAAATAATATTTCATTTTATATGGAATCAGAAAAAACATTGAGTAGCCAAGACATTACTAAGAAATAAAAACAAAGCAGGAGGAATCACACTGCCAGACCTGCACTCTACTATAAACAAGAGTGATCAAAACAGCATGGTACTGGAACAAAAATAGAGAGGCATATGTTTGGAACAGAATATAGAACCAAGAGATGAATCTAGCTAGTTACCATTACTTGATCTTTGAAAAGCCAATTAAAAACATTCAGTGGGGAAAGGACACTTTTTTTGGCAAATGGTGCTGGGTGAACTGGCTGGTGACCTGTCGAAGAATAAAACTGGACCCACACCTCTCACCATTAACTAAGGTAGACTTTCACTGGATTAAACATTTAAACTTAAGACTTGAAACTATCAAAATATTAGAAGAAAGTGCAGGGGAAACTCTTGAAGGAATCGGCTTGGGTGAATATTTTATGAGGACTCCCCAGGCAATTGAAGCAGTATCAAAAATACACTACTGGGACCTGATCAAACTAAAAAGCTTCTGTACAGCCAAGAACATAGTAAGTATAGCAAGCAGACAGCCCTCAGAATGGGGGAAAATATTTGGAAGTTATGCCTTTGACAAAGGTTTAATACCCAGAATACACAGAGGATTCCAACATATTAGCAAGAAAAGAAGTGATCCCATCTCAGGGTGGGCAAAGGACTTGAAGAGAAACTTCTCCAAAGAAGACAGGTGCATGAAAAAATGCTCACCATCCTTAATCATCAGAGAAATTCAAATCAAAAGTACTTTGAAGTAAATGAGAAAATATCATGAACGGTATGTCAATCAGGTTGATAAAATATCTCAGATTGCATGTGAAGCCCCCACACTGTACTCCATGGTTGAACTAATGTACACAGCTATGATTCAATACAAAAAAAAAAAGAAAAAAAAAAGTACTTTGAGATATCACCTAACTCCAGTAAGATTAGCCCACATGACAAAATCTAAAAACCAGAGATGTTGGTATGGAAGTGGAGAAAAGGGAACACTTCTACACTGCTGGTGGGAATGCACACTAATACGCTCCTTTTGGAGGGATGTTTGGAGAGCACATAGAGATCTAAAAATAGACCTTCCATTCGATCCTATAATTCCTGAGCTAGGTATATACTCAGAAGACCAAAAATCACATTATAACAAAGACAGTTGTACCAGAATGTTCATTGTAGCCCAGTTCATAACTGCTAAATCATGGAAGAATCTCAAGTGCCCATCGACCCACAAATAGATTAGTAAATTGTGGTACATGTATACCGTGGAATACTATGCAGCCTTAAAGAAAGATGGAGGCATTACTTCTTTCATTTTTACATGGATGGAGCGGGAACACATTCTTCTTAGCAAAGTATCTCAATATGGAAGAAAAAGTATCCAATGTACTCAGCCCTACTATGAAGCTAATTTAAAGGATTCATATGAAGGCTATAACCCAACTATAGCAGAAGAATATGGGAAGGGAGGGGAGGGAGGAGGTTGGGATGGAGGGAGGGTAATTGGTGCGGTCACACCTATGGTGCACCTTAGAAGGGTACAGGCAAAACTTACTAAATGCAGAATAGAAATGTCTTCATACAATAACTAAGAAAATACCATGAAGGGTATGTTAAACAGTTTGATGAAAACATTTCAGATTGTATATGAAACCAACACATTGTACCCCTTGATTGCACTAATGTACACACCTATGTTTTAATTAAAAAAAAAAGAAAAAAATATTAAGCTACTGGCACCCATACCCACCTCCTGGCACATTTTTAATATGCTCTATCAACTGATATTCTCCTTTAATATTTTTAAGAAATTTCTAACACTCTGTAATGCTGGCTGTGATTTCCTTCATATTCAGAATGATCATTTTCTCTCACTCTCTTTAGGACAGATCTGGTTTAAAAGGGGAGATTTGTCTCATCCAACCCCAGCATGGGCCTAGGTTTAGCTGTTTCATCTTAATCAATTCCTCTGGGAGTATATTTGCAAAACCAAATGTCATTTTCCCATTTTCTTCTATTTCATTTCTGCCATTAGTTTGTTCTTTTCACCATTCTATTTGATGGTTTTAGAACAGCTGGATTATCTAAAACTAAGTTATTCGTGTGTACTACTGGCAGAAAGATTATTTCTTGACTGAAATACTGAAGCAAAAATTGTCATTACTGAGGAGTCATGTCACATTCCTTGGACATTTGTACTTTCTTCATGCATGCCAGAAGAGTAGACTCCATAAACTTGTGCAAAAGAGAAAGATTACATTTGTGAATTATTTGTCAAGGGGTGAAAAGACGTTTTGGTTTTCTAAATTGTTAAGAAAAATTTAGTGGTTTCTTTTTTCAGCTGCCTTTAAACATGAGAGGTATTACTTATGGGGGCATTTTCTTTTCTTTCTTTCTTTCTTTTTTTTTTTTTTTTTTTTTTTTTTTGGTTTAAGCATTTTTTTAAAATATATTCAAAAAAGTCACTTCAGTATATGTGGGCAAAGGCCGTACAAAAAACAGTTTGAAAAATTTA
>CAUYON010025689.1:0-19310 GCA_963573935.1 Arctocebus calabarensis | reverse complement strand
CCAACTCCTGAGCTCAAGCAATCCACCTGCCTTGGCCTGCCAGAGTGCTAGGATTATAGGTGTGAGCCTCTGCACATAGCCTCAGTAATTATTCTTGAAGGAAAGAATTATAAGTTTACCTTGTAATCAGGGGCCAGGTGCTGTGGTACACACCTGTATTCCTAGCTTTCTGGGAAGCCAAAGCGAGTGGATTGCCTGAGCTCACAGGTTGGAGACCAGCCCGAGCCAGAGCAAGACCTCATCCCACATAGTTTTTATATTCTAACAATTTTATGGAGCTTTGCAATGACTTATGTTACTTCCAAAGTGCATCAAATGGAAATAAAAAAACTCTAATTTTGGTTCTCTTTTCCAAAGCGAGCGTTTTTGTGGTCAACGATCTTTATCAGTAAAATTTCTTTTCTCTCATGTGCCAGACATAGCTCATAGTTAGTGTTAAAAAGGTAGTTATTGAAAACACACACAGTAACATAATTTGTTCCCTTACAGGACTATGAAATAAAAATCAATGAAAAGTGCACATTTAATATACAAAAACTGTTGAATGAATAAATGATACAGTTTTGGAGGAAGGCCCACAAAAGGTGGTGAGAGAATGAGCTCTCAGGACAGGCTGTGGGCCATGATGAGGCCGCGCTGCTGTAATAGATTGACTATGCTCTTCACAACTTGTGTGGCCGTCACTCTATTTAGAGCCATTCATCGGTCCCTCCCTCAGGTTCCTACTGTCTCTTCCTCATTCACTTCCACACTATGGTCCCAATGTCAGAGAGATGGATTAGCTTGCTGCAGAGAGCAGAGGTTACTGGACTGGTTAGCAGAGGAATAAAGATAACCAGGGTAAACGTGAACAGAAATAAAATGGAAAGCAAACGGAAATAGAAGGGAAAGCAATAAGAAATGAAAGGGTCCTTTTATGGTTAGGGACAGTGCAGCACTTTTATAGATTGCAGCGTGAAAAGAGAAATGCAATGACAATTGTCTGGAGTCAGTGGGCAGGAGAAGTTACACTGATGATGGGCAGGCCATGAGTCACTCTGTCATTTAGATCTGTTTTTAGCTGTCTGGGACACAAAGTATATTCTTTTTTTTTCTTGAGACAGAGTCTTACTCTGTCACCCTGACCGCCATGGTGTTGTAACAGCTCACACAACCTCAAACTCTTGGGTTCAAGTGATCCTCTTTGTTGCCCTCAGTAGAGTGCCATGGTGTCAGCTCACAGCAGCCTCAAACTCTTGGGCTCAGGCAGTTCTCTTGCCTCAACCCCTGGAGTAACTGGGACTACAGGCGCCCACCACAATGCCCCGCTATTTTTAGAGATGGGGTCTTTTTCTTGCTCCGGCTGGTCTTGAACTCCTCAGAGCCTCCCAGAGTGCTAGGATTACAGGCGTGAAGCACCGTGCCTGGTCCCCAGTGCATATTATTTTTAAAGAAAGAAAGAAACTGTGGTGCTCTCATATACTTCAATAAAATACTTTATCAATAAAATTTTTGAAAACACCTATGCTGTGGGGATTAAGAACACAGTTACGACGTGAGTCACTGGTCTGTACTTGAAGGAAGGATGCGTGTTGAGGGCCCGTGACTATTTCGCCTTTAGTCATTGGACAGAATGACCCCTTGAGTCTTGGAGCTGTGGCTAGACCTCCATCTCTTCTGACCTCCCCACTGCTAACCTGTAGTCCAGGTTCTATTCAAATTTGAAAAATATAATTTTGAGATTCTAGCGTATAAATAATGGATTCCAGACAGTAATCATGCGACTTACTTTCTTAGCAAATCTGTTTCTCACAAGCTCTCTCTCACAACCTTTAAATTTGTTTCCACTCCAAATGGACATGCTGAAATGACAAGGGCATACATCCTCGATGTAAAAAACAAAATCTTCAGTGCTGGCTTCCTTCTCTGTATAAATAACTTGCATGCACAATGCTTTTTCTCCAAATTCTCCAGGAGCGGTGTGAGGGGGTAATTAAAGCAGTCTGTTTTTCCAGCATGTTCTGTCTGTTTTTTTCTTTTCATTATTAGATGTGATGACACATTTGCCTGTGTGGCTTCCCACAGATGGCATAGAAATTTTGCGATCAAATGGTAAAGTAAACCAACTGTCGTCTCCGATCACAGCTTTCTGCGCTGTTGTCCCTGTGTACCAATCTCACTTTAATAAAATGCTGGCTGCTTTTAAAGTGGTATTACCGGCTATGCAGCAGTTTTTAGAATGAAGTAGAAAACTTTCAAAAGACAACTTAAACTAGACATGGCTAGCGAGATTTTATGCCCTGCGTTTTGGCTCTGATACAAAAGAGAATTAATTAAAATCGCTATACAGAAAAGTTAATAATTAAAAAATAAGTTGACTGGACATGGTGGTACACACCTGTTATCTGCACACCGTGGGAGGCCAAGGCAGGAGGATCTGTTGAGCTCAGGAGTTTGAAACCAGCCAGAGTGAGAGTGAAACCTCATCTTTACAAAAAAAAAAATAAAAATTTGCCAGGTGTTATGGCGGGTGCCTGTAGTCCTAGCTACTTGGGAAGCTGAGGCAGGAGGATCGCTTGAGCCCAGGAGCTTGGGGTTGCTGTGAAATAGGCTGATGTTACTCTAGCACAGGCAAAAGAGTGAGAGTTGATGAAAATCTTTTGAAATTAGTTATAGTGGTGATGTACAAACTATGAATATACTGTGAACCACTTTTTTTAAATCATAGCTGTGTACATTAATGCAATCATGGGGTACAATGTGCTGGTTTTGTATGCCATTTAAAATATTAATGGGTAAATGAGATGGCATGTGAATTATATCTTCATCCTTTGGGATGGACTTGTTTCTCTTAACAACGTTTTTAAGGGTCATCCATGTTGTAACATGCATCCAGACTTAAATCTTTCATTATACAGATACATTTACCCATCAGTAGATAAATGCACACACAAACTATGAGAAGAAGATGAGGCAGTGTATCTGAAATATTCAAAAAATTCTTCCCAAAGCTGCAGATCCTGGTATGAATATAGAGAGAAGGCAACATTTTTAAGCTCTTGGTGGGACTGCAAACTAATACAGCCTTTTGGGAAATAAGTATGGAGAACCCTCAAAGAACTGAAAATAGACCTTCCATTTCCTCCTGTAATCCCATTACTAGGCATTTCATCCTGTAATCCCATTACTACCCAGAAGAAATAAAACATTTTCGCATAAGCACATCTGCATTAGATTGTTTATCGCAGCTCAGTTTACAATTACCAAGAAGTGGAAACAACCCAAGTCCCCATCAACCCATAAATGGATTAACAAACTGTGGCATATACACCACGGAATGCTCTTTAGCTATAAAAAGACGGAGACTTTACATCTTTTGTATTAACCTGGATAGAGACGAAGCACATTCTCCTAAGTAAGGTATCACAAGAATGGAAAAGCAAGTATCCAGTGGAATCAATAGTAATATGAAGCCAGTAGATGAATTAATACACGCCCACATGAGAGAGAAACTCAATTCAAGCTAGGGAAAGGGGGACTGGTGTGCTCCCACCTGGCAGGCACAGTCTGAGGGTACAGGGCACGCCTCTTGGGTGCGGGACACAACTATAATAAGGACTTTACGTAACAAATGCAAACATTTAACCTAATCACATATATGCTCATATTAATCTGAAATTTAAAAAGATTAGAAAAAGGAACATTAAAAAATTTGAATTCAAAAGATTCATTTTAAGAAAAACAATGAAATTTTTCTAGCAAAACATACAAAATGAAATTAAGGGTGGAGGAAAGTATCTGGAGATACTTAAACAGATCAAAGAAGAAATCTCTTTTGTGTTTTTTCGTAACCATCTCAGGGCTCCGTGTCTCTTTGTTCATGCGGGGAGGGCACTTGGATTGACTCTGAACGTACACTGGAAAGCTGTTCTGCACAGATTCATCTTGATTTTTGGAGTCCCCTCTGTCAAGACTAGTTCCTTCTCAAAGAGCCTCATCTTTGCATCTGAATATATGGGTTTTGTTAAGGATGGGATTCATTAAGAATTAAGGAAGTGGCTATACTCACCTGTGATGCCAGAGGGTGGTACGTTTTGTTAGGAAGGTCAAGGAACAGATTCCATCTTTATAGCCTTTTCTTTGTGGTCATTAAATCCATTTCCATCTCTAATAAGCAAATACTAGGCCTCCTGGGGAAAAAAGGGGGGGCCTAGATGTGAGTAATTATTATAAATCCACCTTTTGATTAAAAAAAAAACTTAGTGAAAAAAAAGAAAACCTCTGATATAATTTTAGGAGAATAACGTATTATGGTTCTTATTGCACAATTTATAATGAAAAGACTATCCAGAGAAATGGGAGCTCAGATGAAAATATGAGAAATTTATAACTGAGTTTGAATACAAGACCAGGTGCAATATGAAAGCAAACACAGTTATCTAAGTTCTAAAAAGAAGTGTATCTAATCTCCAAACTGTCTCATAGGTCTTGAAAGAAATTTTAGAGCATCAAAACCACCCCTCAAACATTTTTGCAAGTAAGCGTGGCTGTTATGTATTAAGGCTGGCTTAGTTATAGCCCAATCCACGCTCTTAACAATTCTGTACATAATTTATTTTATTCTCAACACCAAAGGTCTTGTGTACTATACGAGATCTCTTTTGAGAAGCTGCCTTTTCCCTTTGGCAAGGGTAGGGATAGATGAGCCCTCTGTGAAAACAACCTCGTCTTCTCCCAGCAGAATAAGTCTCTGTCTTGAGGAAGTCAAGTGTTGATCCCAGTCCCCTATTCAGCCTGAAATGAGCTGACCTTTGACTTACAGCTATTCCATTTTTTTTTTCTCCCTATAGCACAGCTTCAAAGCCATAACTGCTCCCTAATCAGGGGTCTGCACCAGAAAGAAAGCCTCTGGCTTGCTGAGTTGTTGCACAGTTTATAGGCAGAATATTGAACCCCCCAAATGTCCTTATCCCAGTCTTTGACATCTGCAAATACTTTACCTTACATGGCAAAAGAGACTTTGCAGGTGTGTTTAAGGTAGCAATTTTAAAATAAAATTTTCAGATTGATATAAGGGTATAAACAATTTGTTACTTTGTTTGCCCTTGGCAGATAAAGCCCAAGTTGTAGTTGAGTCCTTCATCCAGGGGGTATGCCGTATACCTGTACCCTGGGCCTGTTAGATAAGAGCATGCCACTGCCTCCCTCCCCTCACCCCCACCCTTCTCCCCCACCCCTCCCCCTCCCCCATACCTGAATGTGGCTGTGTTTTTCTCTCAGGTGGGTGGGTAATTGTTCATCTGCTAGTTTCATATTAGCGTTGAGTACGTTGGATACTTTTCCATTCTGGTGATACTTGGGAGAATGTTCTCCAAATCCTTCCAGGTAAATACAGAAGATGTAAAGCCTCCATCTTTTTTATGGCTGAATAGGATTCCATGGTACACACATACCATAGTTGGTCCATTCTTGAGTTGATGGGCACTTGGGTTGTTTCCACATCTTGACGATTGTGAATTGAGCTGCCATAAACATTCTAGTGCAAATGTTAAGGTAGCAGGTTTTGAAATGGGAAGACAATCCTGGATTATTTGGGCCCAAGGTAATCACAAGGACTCTTAGAATGTCCAAGTTGGGGAGATGGGTTTGAAGATGCCATGTTGTTGGTGTTGAGGATTGTGGAAGGGACCATAAAACAGGGAATGCAGGCAGCCTCCAAGGGTTAAAAAAACTCAAGGAAATGAAGCGTCCTCCACTCCCCAGAGGGAACACAGACCCACTGACATCTTGATTAGTCCACTGAGACTTCTGGCTACAGAAAGGCAAGATGATAATTCGTTACAGCTGCAGAAGAAAACAAATACAACATTCTCATTAGTTTTAAAGCCTATTTTCTCTCCATGCAGCAGATTCAGCACTATATAGACGCTATCATGATACATAGCTACAAGGTCAGACAATTAAGTTCAAGTACTTATCCTAGAAAAAGTGCTACATGCTTCCTTGTCAAATATCACCATAGTCACCCTCGAAGTTCTCTCCTTAGGAAGCTAAGCAGTGACCCTAGTGCCTAGTACCCCCTCTGAAGCAATTTTGGAGCTCTTTTTCTGAAATAGTCATCAGAACTATTGTAGTACGGGGTCTGACAATGAGGTCAAGAACTCATCCTGGGAAACGTGCTACATGCCTCGCTGAATATCACTACGGTCACCCTTGAAGAGCTCCCCTTGGCCCACCTACTGACCATAATGATATTCAGCAATAGGGGTATGTAGCACTTTAATTTTTGAGGAACGAGCATTTGGGGATGCTTCTCTGATACACAGGTGGTCATCTGCCATGTAATCCAGACAGAGGCCTTCACGACTGTCCATCACTGGCCCGCCCATTGAACTCTAGGCTTGAAAGCTCTGTCTAAAGATGTCACAGAGCTTCCAACTTGGTGTGACTGGTTGGGTGTCTGATGGGACACAGATCCCATATCTCAGTGGCAAGGTGGGGGACATGTGGGGCATCTTTAAACGGGCTCTTTACTCATGGATGCAAGACGTTTTCTGTCAATCTTGAGTTCCCACATTTCCAGGAGTTGGGGTAGAAAAACAAAGTATCCAAAGGAAAGGAACAAAAATAGATCAGTTGAGAGCTCCATTGAGGACAATAAGGTAGAAAACCCCTTGAAAAGGGATTGTTTGGTGCTTTCCAGATATACGGGGCTCAGGAGCCTGGAGGAAGACAGATAGTCCATTTGTCGTGATTCCGTAGCTGTTACGGTGGCACTAGGGGATCAGGATGAGATGCCAAAATGCTCATCTCTGAATACAAAGAGAGCCCCTTGTAGAGTCCTCCTATTAGCAGAAAGGCAGTGTTTTTCACCTTTTTTATTTCACGGCACACTTGATCCTATAGTTAAACACCTGTACCACACTTAAGTTATGTTGATAAAAATATATATATATATATTTATAAATATATATACTTTTTATATAAATATAAAAAATATATATATATACTTTCTTTCCTTTGAACTGCTTTTGAAAATTTAATTAACGACATTTAAATTTTTTTTTTTTTTTTGCAGTTTTTGGTCCGGGGAGGGTTTGAACCCGCCACCTCCGGCACATGGGGCCAGCACCCTACTCCTTTGAGCCACAGGCACCGCCTACTACCTTTAAAAATTTTTGCAGCACAACTAAGATCCTCTCTCAGCCCACCAGGGTGCTGCGGCACACACGTTGAAAATCATTGCTCTGGACCTGTTCCACATGGGATATTTTACAAACAGAAATTGCCTAAAAATACCAAGCATGATTAGATGCTGTTTGGCAATATTTTCACTGATACAGAATTTTAGATATGGTGGATCTGCAACGCATTTTCCCTCCAAGAGGCCAATTCAATGACTTCATCAGAATTTCCTTCCTTGATATCATACAATAACAGCAGTATTCGTATTTCAAGTTTTACCTAAAGGAATTTTTATGTGGGGGTGAGGAAAAAGCTCGTGAATTTTTAGTCGATCTTCTCAGGATATAATTTAACTCTTCTATTGCTTTATATTTAGCTGATTCCTTATGGGTTACCAGGAGAACATATGCTTCCTTACTAACGCAAGTCAACGGAGCTTTCTTTTGAAGTTGCCCATCATGGGTAATGCCAAAATCCTTCGTTGTAAGTGTCATTTTTTCCATAATGTTACTGGTTCATTTTACTATGCAATGAAACCAAATAAAGGGGATGACTTAACAAAATCATTGCAAGTAGTGTTTTGCAAAGCACAAGATGTTATTTGCAAAAGTGCTGTAACTTTTCGAAAGAATTTCCTTTTTTATCGAGAAAACACCAAATTCTTTTTCAAATCTCCGCAAGTTTTTAGCTTTATATATAATTTCAGTACGTTTTACCTATGGCGTAGCGTCATTTGTCCTGGGGTGAGTACAGTGAGCCTCAGTAAAAATAAGAGCAGAAAAAAGAAAAAAATTGCTGTGTAATAGCTTCGTACCATCTTTATTTTTCTCTTTTTTGTAAGTTTTGTCTGCAGCTAACAAATTCCCACTTTTTGTTATTTAAAAAATAGCAAAGTCATATTTGATATTCCAGTTACAATTTAGTTTTTCTTTGGAATGGCACGCTGGGGAAGTACATTCTGGGTTTTGTGTAGGTTATACATGACAACAGGTTACAGTTCATATCTACATAATAATGGAAATCAAACACAGTGTTCCATCAGAAGGGTACATAGAGAGTTAAGTCACCATGGACTCAGAATAAAAGGACATAATGGAATGAAACAGTTTCCAAATGAACAGTTGGCTTAAGACATTTCATTTTTTATTTTTTCTCTTTTTGGTGGGAAGCATGATGGTTATCTACCATGCATACAAACATTTAGGAAGAAAATCATATTTTCCCCAGATCATAGTTGTTGGAAACATCTATTTTAAAGAAGTCCAAGGATAGAGAGTGATTATTTGGTCAAGACCCCCTAATTTATTGGGGATGAGGTGCATAACGTGGTCTTGTGAGAGCACACTGCATGGGGACATTCCCTGACCCTCTTCCTCTCTCTTTTCTCTCTCTTTGTATCAGTTCTCTTTGTCTTTCTCTGAACAGGAGATGGCGGAGGCATTTGCTCAAAATAAACCCTCCCTGAGATAAAAACATACATAGCAGTTGATTTTCAATAAAATGTTCTTTTCACTAGGATTTTGTCACACAGATTATTTCCCTATTTTTCACAAAGATCCGGAATGATGACAATGGTCACCATTTCAATGTATTGAGCACTCACTTGGTGGGCACAAGGCCTTTTGCTAAGTGCTCCCGTGTCTCACGTTACCTGTTTGACAGACTTACAATGGAGGTACCACGACTCTGTTTTACAAATTGAGACACGAAGGAGCAAAGAGATTAAGTGATTCGCTGAAGGTTGTATAGCTATGTTGGGTCAAAATTGGAATTTGAACCCAAAGTAGGTGGGCTTTATTTATTTATTTTTTTTTTTTTAAGAGACAGAGCCTTACTTTATCACCCTCAGTAGAGTGCTGTGGCATCACAGCTCACAGCAACCTCCAGCTCCTGGGCTTAGGTGATTCTCTTGCCTCAGCCTCCCAAGTAGCTGGAACTACAGGTGCCCACCACAATGCCCGGCTATTTTTTGTTGCAGTTTGTCGGGGCTGGGTTCGAACCCGCCACCCTCAGAATATGGGGCCAGTGCCCTACCCACTGAGCCACAGGCACGGCCCCAAAGTAGGTGGTTTTAACTACCTGGAGACAGAGGCTCTAGTTTATGCTTTTACTGCTAAGAAGTGATGGTCACTTGAGCTATTGTAGGCCTGTCATCAACTGTAAAATGTTGGAGTTGCATAAATGAGTAAATAACAATCCATAAAACTTGGGATATTCTTGGTTCGCAGATTTTTGGTATTGCTTTTTAACGTGCAAAATAGTAAATGTTTTTAAGTAGTTGCACATTGTTTTTTTTAATGAAGAGAGTTTTCATAAGATGCTGAACTCCTGACTTTTCACGAGAAATGAAAACCTCTGTCACCCTTCACCTGCATTCTATCATGACAACACTTAGCTAATTGGGACAGTCCCCTGGAGAGGAGCAGGGTACTTTCCAATTCACCCCTGTCCCCACCCAGAAGCCTCTCCCATTTAGGCTGTTTCCCTGATTTCTGTGGACATTTGGGTTCTGGCTCCAAGATTAGTTGATTCTTTTTTTTTTTTAATTTTTAATTTTTAATTTATTATCTTTTTTTATTAAATCATAGCTGTGTACATAAATGCAATCATGGGGTACAATGTGCTGGTTTCACATACAATCTGAAATAGTTTCATCAAACTAGTTAACATAGCTTTCATGGCACTTAATTATTGTATTCAGACATTTATATTCTACATTTAGTAAGTTTCACCTGTACCCTTCTAAGATGCACCATAGTTGTGATCCCACCGATTACCCTCCTTCCACCCATCCTTCCCCCTTCTCTCCCCTCCCTTATCCCTTTCCCCATATTTTTGTACTATAATGGGATTATAGCCTTCATATGAAAGCTATAGATTAGTTTCGTAGTGGGGCTGAGTACATTGGATACTTTTTCTTCCATTCTTGACATACTTTGTTAAGAAGAATATGTTCCAGATTCTTAGTGAAGATCAGTTTTAAATCAGTGATTCTATATCCATACTACAAGTTAAATTTTTTAGTAAAGTAACTTTCCTATTACCTAAACATGGCCTCAGTATGTAATGGGAATCTCTTTGGAAGTTCACATTATAAATTTATAGAATGAAACATAAAAACCATCCTAAATTTCTTTTTGCAGACATACAAAAGGTACAATGGGCAAGTTTCTGCCAACTGTTCTTAATGCAGATCATACAAAAGTTATACAGGATCTTAACAACCACATTAAATTAAAGCAAAAAGGTTGTCGGAAACAGTAATGCAATGCCACACATCTTCTTTTTGTAAGAAGAATATTTTTACTTCTGCACAGGCCATAGGTAAGTGACATGTAGAATCTAAATAATGGAATTATTTTCTAATTGACGCTTTAATTAAGATGAGTCTCTCCCATTGGCATAATGGAGGCTATTGGTGAAGATGCATGTGGAAAATGAAATAGGATTTGTTTCCTTCTAAAGTATTTTCTGATTTTGTAAAATTTCTCTTCTGGCATCAATTTGAATGAAGTGCCCATTTTGTGAAGCTGGAAAACTAAATTCTATAGCTATGCATTAGTTATATATATATATATTTTTTTTTTCTAACAAAAGATAAAATTAAATGCACAAAAATTGTACCAGATGAAAACATGTGACATGGTGGTCTTGTTTCCATCACACACAGAAACAAACAGCTTGTTTTAATAATCAAATACGTTTCCTAAGGGCCTTGTTAAATTGCTGAATGTAAATTGCAATTGGAATTGACTATTAAAGATCTTGGTAGAGTAGGTTAAACATCTGTTCAATTTATTATAATTTTATTTGTACTTCAGCTGTAACTGGGGCAATTAAGCCAATCAGAGCAAGCAAATCAAACCTAATTTACACTCTAATGGACTCAAAATGAATGGATAAACACTGTATTACTAGATCCAAATGATTAAATATGTCTCCATGGATTTTTTTTTTTTTCTATCTCAGTATTCAAAATCCTGGTGTTTATCATGTAATTAACCATTTAAGAACAGCGTAAACCAATTTGATCATCTTTATTTTTTTCATGTTTTTAAAAAAGGCTAAATAAAATTCCAGAATAGAATAATTTAGACCATTAACTTAGGCAAGTTTACTTATTAAATCATCCCTTTACTCCCTATATGCTTTAGTTGAATGCTGAAATTCAAATGGAACATAAAGACACTTTTTTTAAAAATAAGATTTTTCTTTTTCTTTTTCTTATTTCTATTTTCTTTTTTTTTTGTAGCAACAGAGTCTCACTCTGTCGCCCTCGGGGGAGTGCCATGGCATCACACAGCTCACAGCAACCTCCAGCTCCTGGGCTTAGGCGATTCTCTTGCCTCAGCCTCCCGAGTAGCTAGGACTATAGGTGCCCGCCACAATGCCTAGCTATTTTTTTCTTGCAGTTTGGCCACAGCCAGGTTTGAACCCGCCACCCTCGGTATATGGGGCCGGCGCCCTACCCACTGATCACAGGCACCACCCCCTTTTCTTCTTCTTTTTTTTTTTTTTTTGAGAGTCTTATTCTGTCACTCGGGTAAAGTGCTGTGGTGTCCTAGAGCACTACAGCTACCCCCAATTTGAGGGCTTAAATGATCCTCTTGCCTCAGCCTCCCAAGCAGCTGGGACTACAGGTGCCTACAACATTGCCTGGCTAGTTTTTCTATTTACAGTAAAGTGTTCTATATTCTGTTTTTTTGCCTTAGCCATGGACTAATTAATAATGGATTGAGTATGGTGAATTGGGACTTTTACTTGTCTTTACAGGGCTCAGTTAATGTAGATACCAGGACATGGCAATGCAGAAATGCATCCTTTAGTACAGCGTTTAGGTAGACTAAGCCAAATTTGTCTTAGTGGGAACCCAGTCTTACTAAAACTGCCAAGGAATTATAAAAAAATATGCCACCTAAATATATGTAGTGAAGTGGATGCTCTGTTTTAGATGGAGGTCCAGGCCAAACCTGCCTCAATATGCTGGGAGCTACTATTATTATAATTCAACAAATACTGAACAAATACTATCGTATAAGACACAGTAGATTGAACATCAATTGAATAATTACTATGTAATAACATACCAGGCAAAATGTAAGGCTGTTCTTTATTATCTTTTTTTTTTTTAAATTGATCCCTTTGGTTGGTAATGGTCCTTTTATATACTAATTTACTGAGCTAAAATTTCCTCAGTTGGGGGCAATAAAAATAGAAACATTATCACATTTTGTGAAGGTACACCTTTAATGCTCCTCCACTGGCCCTTGAGTAAGCTCCCGGGTAGCACGTGAGCAACCGAACTGGGGATCAGAAGGCTTGGCAGATGCCCTCCCGTCCATCCTTCTGCTTCCAGCGTCAGATGAAAGCAAGCTCAGTTAGGTCTATTTCCTCAAAGGAAGACTTAGCAACTGCCTTTGGCCATGTGTCTTATAACACATTGAGTCTGGTTCATCTCGATTGAACTTCACCAAACAGAGGCTATGCCAGCCTGGACTGTCACTAATGTACCTTATACACGCCCTTCTCTCCTCCTTGACTTGCCTGTTGATATGCCCAGGAAACTTTGCTTAATATATTCATAACTTGTCACTTGATCTTTGCTACACGCTTTCTATAATCTACAAATAAAGCAACAATGACTTACTAAGAAGCTACTGCAAGAGACATCATGTGATGAGTTCCATGGCTTCAGGGAATACATTTGATTAATTCTGAGTAAATTCCTTTCCCCCCTTCCTCCTCTCTCTCTCTCTCCCTTCCCTCTCTCCCTTCCTTTCCTTACTCCCTCCTGCTTCTCTCCCTCCCTTCCCCCCTTCCCTTCCCTCTCTTCCTGCCCTCTCTCCCTTCCCACTCTCTCTTCTTTCCCTCTTTCTCTTCCTTCCCTCTCTCCCTCCATCTCCCCCTCCCTTCCTCCCTCTCTCTCCCTCCCTCCCTCTCCCCTTCCCTCCTTCCCTCTCCCTTTCTTCCTTCTCCCTTCTTCCTTCCTTGACTTTCTTCTTCAAGTACTTTTGAGATGTTGCTAGTTAGGTCCTAAGAATGTAAGGGTAAGCAGTGACAGACACGTTCCTTGACTTCACATAGCTATAGCAGTAAAAAAAAAAGCATTAATCATATATTCACAGGATGAATGTGAAAACGAAACATGGATAACAATACGAAGATGACATAAAGATAGGGAGAAAACATAGTCCACAGCAGAGGCTTTCTGCCTAGCTAGATTGGAGAAGTCTCTGTAATGAAATATCTGCTAAGCTGCGATATAAAGTTGAACAGAATCACACTCATGGTGCATCTGAGAAGGGTCCAGGTGAAACTTACTAAATGCAGAATACGAATATATTCATACGATAACCAAGAAAATCCCATGGAGGTTATGTCGAACAGTTGGATGAAAATGTTTCAGGTTGTATATGAAACCAGCACATTGTACCCCACGATTGCAGTAATGTACACAGCTATGATTTAAAAAAAAAAGAAAAAGTTGAATACAATTAAATATGCGAAGGGGGAAGAAAGTGGAGCCAGATCTGCACAATTATCCTGCCAGGGCTGAGGAAGTCCCTGGGTGTGCTGAAGCCAGGGAAGGAGGAAGAGGCTGGACTTGCTAATGCCTGAAAACCGCCTTAAGGAATGCTGTCTTTATCTTAAAAACACTCTGGACCAGCAGATCTGAACCCACAGGACTGTATTAAAGGGTCGCGGCATCAGGAAGGTAGAGAATCACTGCTCTAGACGATTGAAGAGATTTAAGAGGAAGTTAAATTCATTCCCTTCTCTGCAGAACAACAGTGGCTGTAAGTTGACTAGTTGGGAGACAGCTGTAGCATCTCCTTGGGGGAAGACGCTGTGTAGGGTGAGACTGGGGTCGTGAAGAAGACAAGGGGACAGATTGGAGAGGCACGAAGTTTCCCATGTTGGCCATGCGGTACTTTTTGTTTCAGGCACTTGATACCTACCGTTTATTTTTAAACTTATCCACAATAAACAAGCTTCCCAAACACAAGCCTCTTCTTTCCTCTCTTTTCCACATTCTCCAGCTTCATCTTCCTTTTCTGGGACGCAGTGGAACTCTGTATAACTTGGAGCAGAGAAAACCACTGAAACCACATCTTTTCACTCAGATTCTTCTTTTCAGGTGGATGGCCCATTCCTCCACCCCCGCCCCGTGTTGGTAGAACAGCCAGGAAGCCGTGACGGGAGAATAGGGGAGGACTTGAACGTGTCTGGAATCTTGCCAGGCCATCTTTGCCTTTACTGAGGCCTGATGAAATCCCAATTGAATCCCATGATGTTTTCCAAGCAAATGGGACCACTTTGTAAAAAGCAAAAGCCTCTCACCATGTGCAGAGGAGGAGGTGTAAATGGAGAGAAGCCACCGGCATTTGCAGAAAGCCACATGATGTAACAGCTCCACTACACTGCCTCATTTGTGCTGGAAAATTTTAAATAACAGAAATATAATCCTGTCCCATTAGCATTGCAACAAGTATGTTCTTAGCATAATACACGTGCTTCCAGGGTGGCATTCAGCTTCATTTTACTTGCCCTTCTGTCTCACCTTTCACTGCCAATGTCATTGAAGTCCTAATGGAAAGACAGCCTTTAGCAGAACCCTGCTGGCTTTTTGGCTGCCTGTTGGCATCAGAGAAGAATAGGAGGACGGGAATATACATTTGTAAAGTTCCACTTGCTGGTCTGACTTGGGGATAGCATTTTATCCTGTCCAGCTCATCTCCCAGCCACTGTAATTAGGCCTTGTAGAAATGGTCTTGCTGCGGCCTTGACATCACAATAGCATTTTGATAAGCTTGGACAGTTACCAGTCCATCCGTCTGGAAAGACAGTGCAGCTTCTCCAATGATCTCAGCACATTGTGGTGGATGAAAGGGAAGTATTTTTACAATCAGGTGCAAAGGAGTCATTCAGGGGCAGGCTTATGGTGTTCAAACTTTTGTCTTTAGGCCTCGCAACAAGTCTTCTGCTGGGTCCTTTACAAGCATGTAGACAAGCACACAGCTTTTCCACTGCTGAACAGAACAGGGAAAAGATAATCAGAGGAAGAGGGAGGATGGTAAAGAGAGAGATAAGCTTGAAAGTTAAAAGGGACAGAGATGGCTTAAGCCAAAAGCAAAGCTCCCTGAGCTCAAGATTCTGGTTTTCAGGATCTTTTTTGTCATTGTTGTTGAGACAGTCTCACTTTGTCACCCTGGGTAGAGTGCTGTAGCGTCAAAGCAACCTCAAACTCTTGGACTTAAGTGATTCCCTTGCCTCAGCGTCCCAAGTAGCTGGGGCTACCGGCGCCTGCCACAACGCCTGGCTATTTTTTTTGTTGCAATTGTCATTATTGTTTAGCAGGTTGGGCCGCATTTGAACCTGTCAGCCTCGGTGTATGTGGCTGGTGCCATAACCACTGTGCTATGGGCACCGAGCCAGGATGGTTCTTCTTTTGAGTGTGATGGCACATGTGGTCACGTGGTTACTGCAAAACTAGAGCCCACCTCAAATGAGCATATGCAACTTTGCTCTTGGACCAAATGCCTCTATCCTATGTCACTTCAACAACACCAGAGCTGTCTGGTGCCAGCTGCCTTTTGCTTAAGTACGGAGGGAAATATTCTGCGCTCTGTGACCACAGCTCTGAAGATGGAGCTGCTGCAACTGAGAAACTGGATTTTAAAATTTTGGGGTTGTAATTAACTGGATAGAGTCGTGAAGAACTAAGGCAGGTATTAATGCAGCAGCATCTCCTAACAGGTGAAAACTGCAGCAAGCCTCCATTCCAAGACTGGAGGAGAATTACTCTGCCAACACAAGTGATGCTCACTCCCTGAAGTAGGAGAAAAAGGCATCAAGCCCTGGGCTAGAGATAGGCTCCCATTCTTCCTAAACTCCATATCTCTTTCAAAATTAAGCTGTTGTCAATATTTCTAGCATTGTTGCAAAATAAGAAAGACTAACTCTTGCTGTTGATTCGTACCTACGATCAGCAAAGTGCAGAGCCTCTAGTTCATAGAGTCAACGTCCAGGCTCAGAGGCATGAGTCTGCAGGCCTAGCTACTTGGGAGGCTGAGGTGGGAGGATCGTTTGAGATCAAAAGATTTCTGAGCTATAGTGTGCTATGCTATCTGGTGTTTGCACTAAATTTGGCATCTAGATGGTGACCTTCTAGGATTAGGGGACTAGTAGATTGCATAAGGAAGGGAGAGCTGGTCTGGATGGGAAATGGAAGGAGGTCAAAACTCCAGTGCTCATCAGTAATGGGCTCGTGCCTGTGAATAGCCACAGCACTCCAGCCTGGGCACCATAGCAAGACCCTGTCTCTATATTCTAAAACAGAGCCTCTCATTTTTCTTAAAATATAATAGGGCTGTTTTTATATGAGACATGATTTCTTGATGCTGGGAGAATAGAAAGAATATTTTCCCCTTCTAGTTGCAATTGATTCTTTTTCACAGTCCCTTTGCTGGCAAGTAGCACCCTTCGCGTAATCCATAAACAAGTTATCTGATTTCTTCAGAAAACCTTTTATTGGTTTCTACTGCCATGTTGTCAGCTCGCTGGGGCATTAGTAATTGGAATAGTAGATACTCGGGGGCAGCTTCACCTCCTGGCTCTTGTGTACATCAGTAAAAGTAGCATGTGAGCAAATGTGGGAGGCGGCATTTGGCCTAAAGTTTCTACTGCAGCTGCTAAAACAGAAATGCCAATGCGAAGCCGAGCCGCTAATTGGAAATGGAATAAACGAAAGAAATCTTGGTTCAAATGGCAGCTATATTTTTTAAAGAGAAGATTTCAGTTGAAATGCCAAAGGAGACAGTTAGCCAAAACATTTGTCTATGGAAATTTCTCCTCTCAATTTTATTCAGATTTACAGCTGGGTGCTAAGTGAAGCATTTCTGGAGAACACATGTCGTGGATAAACCAAGATGTTTATTTTCCTCAGTAGCAGATCAGACTGAACTCACAACAAATAGTTCAATTAGCACGATCACTAATAGGCTGATTAATTCAGGTTACATTAAGGAGGAATGTGAGAATTGAGTTCCTAGGAAGCTGGTATCCGTTGTATTAGGCTGTTAGCTGGGCAAGGCAGGACTGCCTTGGGTTCTCAGTTTTTATGGAATTTCAGGGTGAGACAAAGCCAGATCAAAAACATGCCTGCATGTTCTATAAAACTGCCATTGAATACATCGGACGTGTTATGGTTCCAAGCCTCTCATACAAGGACTCACGGACTAAGTTCTACATTCCTCTCTGAATATCGTGTCACAAAAATGTTTGGCCTTCCGGGTGAGCCGGCTTTGTTTCTTATATCAAGCAATAGAAGTTACACATCTCATTTTAGTGTCCCTTTTGTCCTGGATTCCTGGAAATACGGAGCCAAGTCCACATCAGTGTCCCTGGCTGGCTTCTATTCCCATCCCTCCCTACCTGATTAGGAGGTGGCTCCAGGGACACCCAAAGTCAATGCAGACTTTGCTCTCTTCTGAGTAACCTTGAACAAGTTCCTTTTCTTTCTGAGCCATAATTTACTCATCTGTAAGATGGGCCTTTGGCCATAGTACTGGTTCATAGTAAACACCCCAAATGCTAACAATTGACTTATAAAGTCTTCTTTTAATCTATAGCGTAGTGTAAATCTTCATAAATTGTATCTGGAAGCAGGGATGGTGTCAATGAGATAATCAACATATAATTGGAGGATAGTTATTTCAAGAACTGACCCCAAAGGGGTGTTGCTTTTTGTTTACAGTTTATTTTAGGGATAGAATTTACATACAGTGAAATGCACAGATCTTCAGCGTGCAATTCAGTAAAATTTGACACATGTGTATATTCCAGGGGCCTGTACTTACATGAAGGGATAGAACATTTTTGTCGTGTAAGACAGTGCTCTCTGGCTCTTTCCTCGTGAACCCTCCTTACTAGAGACAAAACTCTTCTAAATCATTTCACTGTGGATTCTTTTTGCCTGTTTCAGGACCCCGTTTATATGGAATCACATGCTATGTCCTCTTCTTTCCAGCTTCTTTCACTCAGCACGAACCTTCAGCCACATGGTTGAGAATCTAAACAGCTCACTTCTTTTTAATGATTCACTGTCTTTGGTTATATGAAAACACCACAGCAGTGCATTCATTCTCCTATTCAGGGACATTCTGTTGTTTTTTCCTTCTGACCATTATGAATAAAGGTGCTGTGGACATTCTTATCTTCTTGTGGTCATAGTCATATAGGGTCGGACGATGAAATTCATGATCTCATCCTAAAACAGGTGCCACCTGCCTCGGTGCTGAATATCACCCCTGTCTCCCTCGAGGGACTTCCCTTGGGAAGTTGTGATCTGAGGCTTGTGCCCGTCTACGCTTCAAAGCAATTTGGGAATCCTTTTATTTTTGGAATAGTCAGCAGAGGTGTCATTCATACCAAATTCAACAATTAAATTCATGGACACATCCTAGAAAAGGTGCTTTGAAAGGTGGACGAGCCACTGGCATCAGTGCATAGCTTCCCCAGGGGAGGATTTTGACGGTGACCATGGCGGGGTTCAGCAGCCAGATAGGCAGCACTTGTTCAAGATGAGTTTGCAACTTAATTGACAGCCCTATGTTTTTCCTACTCGTGAAAAAACTCCTGGGTTGGATCGCTGTCTAGAGAAGTTGTGTCATTACATGTCCCTCATCAAAATTGAGTGTTACCAGACTATTTAGAACAACACAAAAGAACACGGTTTTATTACTGAGAGAAAAGTAGCTGATTCTGTCTTTTTAAATAGACTTTGGGCAATGATTTTAGATTTATAGGATTATTTCAGATGCAGGGGTCCTGAAACTACGGCCTGCGGGCCACATGAGTTGGTGTGAATTGTATTTGTTCCCATTTTTTTTTTTTTTTGAGACAGAGCCTCAAGCCGTCACCCTGGATAGAGTGCTGTGGCATCACAGCTCACAGCAAACTCCAATTCCTGGGCTCAAGCGAGTCTCCTGCCTCCGCCTCCAAAGTAGCTGGGACTACAGGCACTCGCCACAACACCCGGCCATTTTTTGGTTGCAGCCGTCATTGTTGTTTGGCGGGCCTGAGCTGGATTTGAACCCGCCAGCTCAGGTGTACGTGGATGGTGCCTTAGCCCGTTGAGCCACAGG
>CAUYON010025687.1:0-24627 GCA_963573935.1 Arctocebus calabarensis | reverse complement strand
ATCTTAGCAGGGTACTGGTGAAACTTATTAAATGTAGAGTATCAATGTCTTTATATAGTGATCAAGAAAATGCCATGAAGGCTATCTCTAACAGTACGATCAAAATATTTCTGGTTGTATATGAAGCACATTCTGCCCTATGATTGCACCAATGTACACAATTATGATTTAATAAAATTATTTAAAAAAAAAGACACACCTTAAGGTTCAGTGATTTTTATAAAATATTAGGTCTCCTCACTGACCATGTTATTAATTATATTATTAAACATAAAGAAATATATAGTTTTCAATTATTAGTTAGAAGTTTGCCTGTTACTGAATTAATTAGTAAAGTAACAACTTTATTTTCAATACAATTATCTGGTAAAGTCTTTTAAAAAATGTTCTTTGGTAGAGCCTTTTAAGCATGTTTTTGTTATTGTTTTTAACAACAGGTAAATATTTTTATCATACAGCATGTGATACTGTCTTGAAATTTTCTTCTTAGTGTTCATTTCACTGAATAAATTGGGAAAATAAATTGGGCCCTTCAATAAATAAGGCCCCAGAGATTGGGAACTGCATTTTATACAGGCTTGTTCAGGCACCCAAACTGTAATATGGTGCCTGGAATATGTGTCCAAATGTAATGCCCAATATGATTGCTAAAAAAAGAAACAGAAGCTAGGAAGGAGAGGGGAGAAAAGAGTATATGCTCCAGGAATCCTATAATCTCGAAGGTGTGAAGTATTTTTTAAAACATAATGTTTCTTTTCAAAGCCTCTAGAGAAATCATGCTCTCTAAAACTGAGTTGAAATTTCATGGAGTGATCACATTTGGTGGCCATGTTTGAGGGTTTGAGAGGTCATCAGTCTTTACAGTTGTTTGTTGATCTGGAACATCTCATCAAAAACAAGTTGTTTTGAAAATTAAAAGCGAAGAAAGAAATTCTCTGTGCTACTCTAAGGGAGACTGGTTTCTGATCGATTGAACATGCCTGAATGCATTCTTAAGTCTTTGTAGGAGTATTAAAAAGACAATGACTCATCTTGCAGCAACAGAATAGATAGCATCGGTTGTGAATATAGAACAAACTGCTGCTTATAAACATCATGAATACATCCAAATTGAGTTACATTTTAAAGTGACTTATCTTTTAGTAACAATGTCCATGTTGTAGAATATCCCAGACCAAAATGGGGGGGAGGTGGAGCTCAATTCAGAATTTAAGCATTGACCTAATAACTTTTTCCTGCCTCTTACACATGATGTTGTAATAGGTTGCAGTATAGAATGAAAAATAGGTGAATTAGACCACGAGAATTGAGAGGGGAATGCAATTATCTGACCATTAAGATATATTTATCTTTTACATGGGGAATCAATAAATTGCTTGAATATTTTAACAGAGCTATTTTAAACCCATGATTTGAGTATATTGCCTTAGTTAAGGAAGCTGAGTAGTATTCTGAATCATTAATTTTGCCTTTGCTATCTAAGATATGTAAAAAAAAGATATGGTTTCCTTCTTCCATCTAGATATAGATTCTTTGTTAAAATGTGTCCTAAATAAAAGAAATCATTTTTAAAGTATGAATTTATGATGTAAGTGGTGTTTTAAAGTATATATACATTGTAGAATAGTTAAATCTATCAAGTTAACAAATAAATTTCTTTGCATAGTTATCAGTTTTGTTGTGAGAACAGTTAAAATCCACTCTCCTTGCATTTTCAAGAACACAAAATATCGTCATTCATTATGGTCCCCATACTGCATAATACATGTCTAGAGTATATTCCTCCTGACTACATGTCTTTTGGCCAACATGATCCCATCCTCCCCTTCCAGCTATTCATTCCAGACTCTCATAATCACCATTCAACCTTCTGTGTCTATGAGATCAACTTTTGAGATTCCACATAGGAGTGAGATCTTGCAGTATTTACCTTTCTGTGCCTGCCTTACTTCACTTAACATGATGTTCTCCAGGTTCATTCATGTTGCCACAAATGACAGGATTTAGCTGTGTTTTATGACTGAATAGTCTTCTACTGTGTATATATACCACATTGTCTTTATTCATCCAGTGATGGATACTTAGGTCTATTCTAAAACTTATCTATTGTGAACAGTGCTACAATAATCCAGCAGTACAAATATATCTTTGACATACTGATTTTATTTCCTTTGGATATACCACAATCTGACAATTAAGTTTGTGAACTCGGCACCATGTGCTGATGTTGGAAGCACTGTACAAACAGCTCGGAAAAGTCTCATAATTTTGGTGTATCAGTGGCTCACCTGCATTTGTGTCTACATGTGGCAATGTCTTGCTAAGTAGTGTTCTTTATTGTTGTGTGTTTTTGAGTGCCATTGTGAGAACGTTGGAGCTTAAGTTAGAGTAATGAACAAAGACTAAATTTCTTGTGAAACCTATCAAGAGTGGACGTGAAATCAGTCCAAATTTATGGGGATAATGCCATAAAGAAAAAAAGTGTACAAATAGATTAAATATTTTTCTGAAGAAAAAGAAAGTTTTTGATGAAGAGAGGTCAGTGTAGCCAGTAACGAATGGAACTGATAGAAACATTGCAAAATTCATTGGATTGTGTGTCCAAATTATCAGCTGATGCTGAGAAGCATAGCAGACCAAGTAAACATTGACAGAGAAATAGTTTGGAAAAATCTTAACTGAGAATCTTGACATGAGAAAAGTATGTCGAAAAATAAGTAGCTCACCAATGAACAAGTGCAATAAGAGAGTCAAAGTTTGCCAGGACCTTTTGGAGAGGCAAGATGATGTTATGAGCTGTGTTATCACTGGTGATGAAACTTTGGTGAACCAATAAGACCCTGTAACAAGGTGTCAAAGTGCACAATGGAGGTCAGTCAATTCTCCACCTCCAACAATGTTCTGTGAGTCCAAATCCAGATTATAAACTATGTTGTAAATCTTTTTTGATGTTAGAAAGATTATTTACTATGAACTTGTACCAACTGGAAAATTAACCAAGTTTACTATTTGGAAGTGCTAAAAAGCTACTAAAGGAAGTACATTAAAATGTTAGATGAAAACAAGCTGAACTTTTTGCCAACAATTCATGGCTCTTGCCTTATGGCAATGCACTAGCTCACAAGGCATAGTGAAGGAGTTTTTAGCCAGTAAACAAATAAACTATATTGGAACACCCTCCCTATTCACCTGATCTGGCCCCCAATGATTTTTTTTCTTTACACAAAGATACATGAAATATTGAGAGGAAGACATTTTGATGACATTTAGCACATCAAGTGTAATACAATAACCGCTCTGACGACCATTCCAGGAAAAGAGATTTAAAATTGCATTGAAGGGTGGACTAGCCACTGGCATTAGTTCGCACCTTCCCAAGGGTAATACTTCAAAGGGGGCTGTTGTGATATTCAGCAATGAGGTATATGGCACTTTTTCTAGGATTAGTTTATGAACTTAAATGTCAGACCTCATATACCCGGTAATAAGACTACTAGATCCTAAGGTAGTTCTATTTTTAATATTTTGAGAACATCTATACTGTTTTCCACATGGTTGTACCGATTTACATTCCCACTAACAGTGTTTAAGTGTTCCTTTTCCTCCAAATTCTCACCAACACTTATTATTTTGTTTTGTATTTTTGAAAACAGTCACTCTAACAGGGGTGGATGATATTTTAGTTTTGAACTACATTCTGCTGATAATTGATGATGTTGAGCATTTTTTATATACTTGCTATCCATCTGTATGTCTTCATATGAGGAGTGCTGATTCAGATATTTTGTTGATTCCAATTGGCTTATTTTTTCTTGCTATTGAGTTGCTTCAGTTTCTCACACGTTTTGGATAGTAAGCCCTTGTCAGATGTATAGTTTGCAAATATTTTCTCCCATTCCATAGGTGGTCTCTTCATTCTGTTGCTTGTTTCCTTTACTGTTCAGAAGCTTTTTAGTTTGGTGTAATCCCATTTATGTATTTTTTGTAGCCCTAAACCTCCCTAACTGCCTTCAAATACAGAATGAGGTTCTCTTGGATCAGATTGTTTGGACTAAAACTCCAGCTTTTCCAGTTACTAACAAGTCCATGAATTGAATCCAGTCACATCTCTCTGATCCTCTTATAGTTTCCTCATCTACAAAACAAAATTTGCTCTTAAATAATACAATGCGTAAAACAGTTTCACCTAGTAAACAGCAGATATATGTTATGTATTTTATTATAGGATATTGTAAAACTATAAGTTTTCTGCATAGGTGGACAATAAAATTATAGCACAAATCATCATTTTCAAAAATTTTTCTTTTCTGTGTCATCAACACTAATTTTTCAAAAGTATTTGAGTTGGTAAGTCTCTTATTTAATGCCATTTAGTACTGCATTTTGGAAAGAGGAAAAATATTTCTGCTTCGTTATCATTGTCTTCCTTTTCCCTCCTCTATACTCTTCATTGAAATTATCTCTTTCATGCTTGATATTAAGATGGGGAAATTTTTAGAGTTATTAAGGATTCTTGGGTTTGTTATAACAGGAAAGTGTGTGATTCTTCCAAAGGTCATTAGATTGTAATGACTAAGACATAAAGTAATTTTTTAAGATTATAAATTTTCAAGTAATCTTAGTCCTAGGTAATTATTTGTTTTACTTTTGCTGATAGGTTTTGGAAATGACTACTCTCAGAATCAGTCTAAAAATGAAACTAGATTAAACTAAGACTAAAGCAGGAACTTGCCTTTCAGGAATAATGTTATCCTGAACAATGTCAAAAACATTGATTTTCTTTCAATAAGAATTAAGAGTTCCAAAATTTGTCATTATGTTAAAACTAAATAATGCAAATAGAAGAAATGTCCACCATCTAAATAGCTAGATAATCCTCAGAAAAAAAGGAGAAATTACAAAATAACAAGATGTTAAAGAGAAGAAAATTTAAAAGCTTAATAACCCATTTTTCCTCCAAAATAACTCTATTTTATATACTCTTCATGTTTAATAACCAAAATAATATGTATTTTCTGAAGTCTGCATAGACTATCCAAAGTGTGACTTGATCACAGATTTCTGGCTACTCCTATTAAACAAAACAGTATCTTCCATTCATTCTCTTTATGTTTTTCACAGATGTGAATTGGACAATTTCCAAAGCAAAATCACATGGAAGATTGTATGTTGTCTCTACACAGATACAAAAACTAGGTTTCTGGACAATGTGATATCTCAATCCTTGGCAGTGATGCCGGAGTTTCAGGTTCTTGGTCTCGGTGATTCAAAGACGGAATCTACGGACCACAGGAGTAATGGTAAGTCAGGATTTATTTACAGGGAACAAAAATTACAACTACAAGAAAAACTAAACCTCCAGGCAGAGAGGACCCAGGAGGGGAACAAGTTCTCCTGCTCCCTCTCCGAGGTACAGACAAGGTGTGTGTTGGAGGGGAACAAGCTCTCCTGTTCCCTCTCCAAGGTCCAACCGAGGTCTATGTTAAACGGGAACAAGCTCTCCTGTTCCCTTTATGAGGTCCAGTCCAGGTCTGAGACTGAGTGCTCTGCTCAGGGGCTTATATAGTCCCAGGGGGTTGTTTTGCCCAAAGCGGGACTTTGTCAGTTACAGCCAGCTGTCCAATGAAGACTCAGACCCTGGAAAATGACATGACATTGGCCTGTCAGAAGTGCACAGAGGAGGAGACAGAAAGGCGCCATCCATGAAATGGACTAGCCAGAAAGTCACCAGGAGGAGACAGCAAGGCGCCAGTGGCTCCCTGCAGGTGTCTGGCATTTCAGCAAGCTGGTTCCTCCATCGCCACAGCATCAGCACCACCAGGGCCAAGGCGGCAGGTCATAGGGCCACCTTATCCTGCATCAGCAGTATTTAAAGTTGCACAACAATTGCAACTATTCTCATATCCGACTAACAATTTCTTTTTTATTATTTTTATTATTAAATCATAGCTGTGTACATTAGTGCAATCAAGGGGTACAACGTGGTGGTTTCACATACAATCTGAACTATTTTCATCAAACTGATTAACATAGCCTTCATGGCATTTTCTTAGTTATTGTATGAAGACATTTGTCTTCTGCATGTATTAAGGTTTGCCTGTACCCTTCTAAGATGCATGGAGACTTTACCTCTTTCATGTTTACATGGATGGAGCTGGAACATATTCTTCTTAGCAAAGTATCTCAAGAATGGAAGAAAAAGTATCTAATGTACCAACTAACAATTTATTCACTGAGAGCAGCTTTCATCAGGGAGAAGCACTGAGAAAATTATGGAGTAGCAGTTGGACATTGAATCATTTCTTTAATTAAGCAATAGCAGGTATAAAATCTTCCCAAACCATCACTAATATCCCCTTACATTATTATGCATGCATGGAGTCCCAATATCAAATGCCATGTGAAGATCTCATTTCTAGGCAGCAATATCAAAAAGCCTTTTGTCCATCCTGTTATTTAGATATTTTTATCTAAAAATGAAAAAATCAGCAGTTTATCTCTGTGGTCACTGAGTGAATTCACCTTGGAAAGCTGTTCATCCTCAGTTTTGCTCGCTAAAAGCAAATAAAAATATCCGGACATATCATAAAATTTAACATAAAATTAAACCACAATTAAAGCCCCATGGTTTGTTAAAATAAAAGTCAATAACATTGAATGAATATCTTCATTATTAAATTAGGCATATGGATTTGAAAGACACTGGTGCCTGGGCCCAGTGTCTTTAACGTAAAACCTAACCAATGTATTTCTGTTCTATTTATAATACCTAGATTAATATTTTTGAGCATAGATTTGCCTTTCTATGATACTTTTTATAGTTTACATCTTATCATTTTCTGTTTGGCTTCAGATAGAAAGCTTTAAAATCTTCACACTAAAATCTTCAAAACTAACCCAAGAGAAAATAAAGACCCGCAGTTGTACAATCACTAAATGTATGGAATGACCAGTAAAATTTTCAGGTGAAAAGTTGCTATGCTCAATATGATTTATAGGCAAATTTCTTAACTTTAAAAATCAGATTATTTCCACTTTGTGCTAAATATTTTAAAGAATAGACAAAAAGAGGAGAAACTATACAAATTGTTTGATAAGGCCAGTCTAACAAAATCATCTAAAGTTGGCAAGGACAGTATAGGAAAAAAAGCAAAAACATAAACATTACAACCTATTAAAATAGGTGGAAGTATCCCAAACCTATCATGAGTTAAAATGATAAGAATAACAAAAATATCATTAGCTTAGTAGAGTTCATCTCAAGCATAAGAAAATCATCATCAGAATGTTTATCAGTACAATGTATCATAAGTAAATACATTAACATGTTAAAGGAAAACGTTATATAAGCCTTATTTGATGCAGAAGTATGTTTTATTAAGATTGAACAAAATATCCATGAAGAAAAATATCTAGCAAGGCAAAACTAAAGGAAACTTCTTTAGCTTGATAAAAGATAACCATATATTTATAAGAAAATATAATCTATCATAATATAATGTTAGGAGCATTTCCATTTACTTTTAAGTAATGGGAAAAATACAAAATCCAGATCAAGCTTAAGACATACATTTGAAATTATTTTATAAATTATATGGATAATAAAAATTAGAAAGTACACAAAACCTTTAGAAAATGGAAATTAATTTACAAAAAATATGATAATTATACATTTTAACATTGCCACTGTACCCAAGATCATCATATAAATATCTTATGTTCCTATATATCTTTAATATCAATTAAAAATCAAATTTCCACCTCTGCAAAATTGTACTGAAGTCCCAATCCCCTGTACACCTCAGAATGGGACGATATTTAGAAATAAGACCTTTCACAAGGAAAATGTGGTAAAATGAAGTAGTGTGAGGGGGTACTGTCTCGGTCTGCCTGCTATCCTTATGAGAAGAAGAGACACTGGGGATTTACTTACACATACAGAGTGCAGAGCACATGGGAGGCCACAATGAGAAGGCGGCCATCTATAACCCAAGGAGGGAGCCCTCTAGAGAAGAAAAGGCTCCCAACACCTACCAACCTCCTTCTGGAGGACTTTTAGCCTCCAGGACGGTGAGAAAAAATATTTGTATTGTTATAGCCTCCCAGTCCATTATATTTTCCTATGGCAGCTCTGGCAAATTGACACAGTGGAGGTGGAAGAGGGGAAGCAATTGAATAACTTATAATTCAATTCCAGTTTTTAGTGGGTCTGTGTCTGTGTGCTATGATCTCTGAAAATGTTTCTTAGCTTTTACATTTCCCCACCCAGTACTTTAAATGGGGGCTAAATAAGGATAGAGTCAGTCAAATCATTTTCCCAAATGGAATACAGCTCTGGTAAAGTTTTTAACCCTGAAGAGCAGGATCTGTTACAAAAAATGCTCTGATCCAGTTTCACAATGGTTTTCTCCTTACCCTACTGGAGGCACAAAGAGTTCTTTCTTGGTATTAAACTGATGAGATTATTAGAAATAAAACCTATGAACACTCAGAGACTTCCTTAATACTGTGATCCCCAAGAGTTTCTTACTTTCATATTTCCATAGTCAGTCTACCGTTCTTCATCAGAATTACCATGGAAAGTTCCTATCATTTTATAGTTCTAGTGGGTCCTGCTCCAGATAAGCAGAACTTACAGAGATCCTTCTGTCTCTTCAGTTTTTAGGGTGGTATTTTTCTCACTGATTTTTATTTTATTCAGCTTTTTGTTACGGTGTGATGACTTCAAAGATGAAAACAGAAATCCACAGAGCCACTTTTGGAGTCCAGGATTTGGTATCTAGGGTCTGTGCTCCTGACTACTTTGCTCTACTGAACCTAAATAAGTTAATCTGCTATACTTTCCAAATGAAGTTTTATTTTTAAGAACTTAGATTGTTTATGACTTCTTGATTCAATTTGTAGATAAGGAAGTTCTTCATTCGTATCATAAATATGAAGAGTATTAATAAATTGTAAGTACTACTGCAACATTTAGTCAATTTTCTGATCTTAGGATGCAAGATCCCCAGGGACAAATACTTCAGTCTTTTTATTTATTACTTTCCAGAGTTTAGAACTATGCTCTACAGACATTGAATATGCCATAAAAATTTGTCAAATAAGTAGTTATTTAAAGAAAACACAGGAGTAGTGAGTTGAGTATAGGTAGAAGAAACTGACCTTAATAAAATCCTGTGACCCCAAAGCCAACAACATTAGTCTCAAGGACCCCTGCTGACACTGAGAGACTATACATGATTTTTCATTATATTCCTTAGAGATGAAATATGATTCTTCTGAACCACGGATTCCCTTGACATCTGGTGTCATTAGAAAATAATAGAACACATATACAGTAGAGCCTCCATAGCTGACCACTTCCCTACATTGACCACTTCCTTAAGATGACATGATCTTCGAAGACCAGATATGGACCACATGTACGTATCAGTATAATGCCTCTTCCTTATGCTGATCACCTCCATATGTTGACCAGTTTGCTACAATCCCTTGGGCGATTCTACTATATTTTAAAAAATGCATAACAATGAACCAAAAATAATAGATCAAGATCCAGAGAAAGGGTAAAAATAAATAAATTTTGAGGATTTCAGAGAAAGGAAAAAATCACCAAGAGGTGAAAGTGTAAAAAAAAAAAAAAAAGCTTCATGGATCCTGGAAGAAAGACTAGGCTCTAAAAATAGTGTAGAAAACATTTAAGTTAAGGAAAAAATAAAAAGACCTGAGGAAAAAGGAAGGGAGGGAGGGAGATGGCAGGCAGGCATTTCAATCAGGAAAAGCAGGATGAGCCAGAACACAGAAACATAATGGTTCATAGAATAAAAGGTAATAGCAAGGGAAACAATTTGTTGGGCAAGGAGGATTTAGGGTTATGCACATTATTATATCAGGTTGGAAATGTAAGTAAGGGTCAAATGGTAATTTAAGCCTTAGTCATAAAACTGAATAGTACCATTAAAATGCACCTTCTGTGGAAATTCTGGACCTCTTCAGAAGCAATTTTTTTCTCAAGCAATCATAAATCACAGAGGCACTAGATCATTTGGCATAAAAGTGATCCCCTACTTATAGGCACAATCCAATTAAGTTGCTATCAATATCATAGGATTTTGGAACATTTACAATAAATTTTTATATGAAACCATACCATCAAATTTGTGTGCAGTTGCAATGAAAATCTTAGATTTCTCATCTCTACTGAACATTTGTCTGTGACCAAAAACATCAATCTAAAATATAAGGGACCACTGTAAAGGCGATCTGAGAAACAATCCCAGATTTTAAAAATTAGAGAACTAGTAACCTGAAAAATAATGAGAAATATATACAAATATTTAGAGATCCATCAAGATAATGTTTTGTTTAGCCTTAAAATTGTAATAAGACCAAACTCTCTCAAAATGCATCATTAAAGAGGTGCTATTTTCATGATGAATTAAGCCCAAATGATTCATTATTTACACACATTCACCTAATCAAAAACATGTTTAAAGCATTGGGCAGTTATTTCCTTCAAGGAAGAGTCACTGCACCAGCAGATTTGATTTATCACTAACAGGTTTATTTAAGTCTCTGTGTACCAGCAGTTGGCCAAAATTTCAGGAATCTTAAAATTATAGAAGTTCTAACTGCAAGTAAAGATAGTTCTCTCTTTTCTTAAAAAGTCTTTTGTATGAAAGCTAAGCATTTTGAAATAGCATTTCTCTCTATCTTTCCTACTTAGGTTCAATTTTCCAGATTTATTTTTACACAAATTACTAACCAACATTAATAACCAGCCACTTCTTAATCTATAACTATGCATGTTTGTTTATATCTATTAAGCTATTCTATTACCTGTTATGTTACCAAAAAAATTCAACAGAACATCACATTGTGTTACCAAAATTTTCGAACACTGGGGGTTTTTTGGACAATGGCATATTATTTTCCCTGTGACCTCTAATAGCAGTAATAAATGAATGATATAATACAATTTAAAAGCAAATAAATAGACTGTCTAAAACATCAAATTCATGATAGCATGATCCTTTATGCACTTTAGAAAATATTGAGGTGTAAAAAAAATTGATCCTTGAATGACACATTTCCTAATGATAAGGTAAAAAACTATTGTCAAGGAAAAACTCAAACCATCATTAACATTTACTTCTTGATGACTTTTAGCCACATTTTTACTTTTGTATAAATGTAACTTTTATCTGTTTTAACATGTTAAGGGTTTCAAGTCTATCGAAATAAGTCAGACATGCAAAACCTTTAAATTCAAACCTCAGCAGACCAAGAAATCCAAACTTCAGTAACTAGAGATCTTATTACTGCTCTATCAGTCATTTTTCTGTCATTCCATAAAATCTTGCTACCAAATCATAAGACGTGTCTATATAAGATCTAATGTAATACACTTACAAAACTGCATTTAAGGAAAAAAGATACCTATGAATTGTGCCTCTGTGAAAATCATTTCATACCAATTTATTAAGTGCATTTGACTTAACACGCGACTCTCTATCCATTATGCAAAATTATTGCATATACTGTGTATATGCACACACAAGTATATATAAAACTACATTTACTATAACTAAGTGTTCTTACATCATCATGGCAAAATCACTGGTCAAAATTCTAGTTATATGACCATGAAAATTTATCCCCCCAAAATTCAGAATTGTATTATTTGTCTTCTAACAGGAAAAGGTGTGAAATGTTCAAATTAAACATTTTCACATACTTTAAAAATAAAAACCTGGTTAATACATCATCTTTAACCATTATTTCTCTGTCAGGGATTTGATATCTCTTTTGGAATAATTGTTCTTAATGATAAGTCTTTTGCCATTTTTTATTTCCTGAGAATATTAACTTCAATTTCCTAATACAGTAAGTCATCCAGAATGCCCTCTCAGAAAAACTCATGATACTATTTATAAAATATATCATTCAATTCAATTGCTATATTCAAACATCACATTAATCTTATCATTTTTTTTTGGATCTGAAATATCTTTCATCCTCTAGTTCTTTGTGATCATCCAACATTCCTTATTGTATGCTTCTTTATATAATTACATTATTTTTGTATTTATATCCTTAGTGTATGTGTGCGTGTATGTGCGTGCGTATGCTGTTTGGTACTATTCACAAATATTTTAGGATATTAAACAAACTGCTCAATAATTTGCATAATAATTGCATGGCCATGATTTTAAATCAGCTTTTAAGTGTCTCAGTGCCAGGACCTAAAATTTCGATTTTTAGCTCTATCCGAGACTTCACCTGTAACTATGTTGATATTCCTATAAATACCACAACCAAGTTGCAGCAGCTCCTAATTAGTCACTCCTGAACTTCATTCTTCAGATTGACTTTTGTAGATGGGGCATGCCCATGACCACTACACTATTTTGGCTCCCTATTCTCTTTCCAGGGATGTGATACGCAGTGCATCAGGTGTTAAGGTGGTTCTGTGGAGAGCTCAGGCTCCAATTATATCATGGAAAAATTGGAGAAGTAATCATTAATTATATATTTTGTCAAATTATTGTTTCCCAATCATTGATGCAATTAGAATCTTCTGGTAACTTTTAAGTAATTTTTGGTGCTCATTTACTACCTCTCTCCACCACCATTTCATAGTCTAGAGAAGGGCCTGGATGTCACATCGAAAAGCAGTGGTCTGAATTTGTAGATGACATTATTACTATCAGATGATTGATAAAATGTTCACTACATTCTGAATTTTCATAAAATAATCAGAAATAATAATGTTTTCCCTTCACTCTCTGTGATGAAGTAACTGTGTTGAAAAGAAGTTATAAAGAAGAGAAAAATACGGCAGCTGCAAGCACAATGCTCCCAGGGAAAGAGTTGAAAAATGCAGGAAACTGTCTACACAGGGATTGCTCTCCTCGGAAGAAACACCACGAAATCAAACAAAGTAACATGGGCTATTAGGTGTGACAGAAAAATGGTGATCATGTGATATGTGTGACAAGATAGGAGAATCCACGGGGGAAGAATGGAAGTATACATAAAGCACTACAGGGCTCAGTGCACCTGCCGGCCAAGGGCGCACTGTGAGACAGCTCCCTTCACCACCGCAGACCTCTGGCCAGTCAGACGTGAGACACGCGTGGAGACTGAGTCACGACACCAGAAAATGGGCACCCTGAGCCCTAGGGTGCATGGCTGTGGAGGAAGCAGACTAACGGGACCTTGAGCCACACTCTGTGACTGGAGGCCAAGAACTTCTTCCCTAGCACATGCAGGGTTTGACACAAAAAGCGACCTCAGTAGTAAAGGTACAGCAGGCTCTGAGCTGACAGGATTTGGGCGACCAATTCAGCAGGTACTAAGAGGAGGGGGAGAACACAGAAGTCCCTGGGCTGCTGGAGCTGACTTTCGCCCACTTGACCTGGCACCTGCACCCTCCCAAAGGCTGCAAAACAGCCGGCCACTGCTTGGCTCAGAGCCGGCCCTTCAGTCTCCAAATGCTTCCTGCCTGTCAAGCCCTGACCCGCCCTCCGGGTGGGACCAGCCCCACTTTCCACATAGCCCTTCTTCTGTCTCAGATACCCTCCTTAGAAACTCTGCTTCCCCAGTCCTGGCTCCGAGGCCTTCATGCCCAAGTCAGAGGCTCTGCCTCTGTGCCCTCAGAAGTCCTGCAAGTTCCCAAGATAAAAATCTCTAAATCTCCAGAACTGAACTTCGACAACTTTACACCCTAAGGTGTGTGAGCTTGATACCAGAGTTTCAGGTTCTTAATCTTGGGGATTCGAAGAATGAATCCACAGACCACAGGATCAGTGGTAAGATAGGATTTATTCACAGAAACAAATACAAAAACTTGCAAAAACCAAAGATCCTGGCAGAGAGAATCCAGGCAGGGAACAAGCTCTCCTGCTCCCTCTTGGAGGTCTGTCCTTCGGCTCTCTGCTATATAGTAGCAGGGGGTTGTTTTGCCAGAATTCAATGTTGCCTTTAAGGTGTGGGTCTTCTTCAGTTACAGCCAGCTGTCAAATGAATACTCAGGCCTTGGAAACTTACATGAAATTCACCAGTCAGAAGTGCAGGAGGAGGAGATAGCAAGGCCCAGTGTCTCCCTGCCAAGTGTCCCGCCTTTTCAGCAAGCTGGTTCCTCCTGCTGCTGCAGCATCAACACCATCAGGGCTAAGGCAGCAGGTCCTGGGACCACCTTGTCCCACATCAAGCTGAACAGGAGCTAGCCCCTACACCCCCCCCCCCCCAAATTCCAACTAGGAGAGAAGCTTTGGCTGAAAATTTGGCAAGTGGCCACATCTCCCCAGTGGGTCCAATCTCAAGGCTGAGACCTCCAGAGAGACCCGGATCCATGCTTCTACTTTTGAGGATTTGTAGTGGACGCAGAGTGTGGGATTTAAAAACTCCCCATCTACCGACCTCCATTTTTGCAGAAACACACACAAGTACATCAGGCATGCAGGCGAGGGGAGGTTGAGAGATGGACGGCTCGATTTTGAATTTCAGATGGACTGTTCTCCATGGGTAAAGTTCTGGTTGTGTGGAGCCACCTCAGCCGCCCCAGGTGGAACCCTGCCCAAACAGCTGCCTTATTAGCTTTGTGGAGGAGCCTTTGGTCAAAATCAGAAAACCTACCCAGCCTCTCTGCTCTCCACTTGCCTGTGCTGTGGGAGAGAATAAGAATTCACCTGGAAATTTCAGGGCTTCACTCAACACCTGGGGCATTCTAGTGCTTCTCCTAAAGGATTAGAACTGGGTCACAAATCCCAAAAACAACAGTGGAGTTTATTCCTGACAACAAGCACCACCTACTGACAGGGAGGTGAGTGCACAGCCAATTTATTTTATTTTATTTTATTTTTTAGCTATTAGATAACCAATATATAATCAATACAAGAAAAGGTAAGTTGAACAAATAAGAAGAAAAACATTTATTTTCATACTTATTTGTAAACAGGCATGCACCTGTTCTTTTCAAAACTGTATAATATTAGGATCTTTTTGAGTTAAAAATATAATTCACCAATGTATCTGAGTATTAAGCTAATATAAAATTATTAATTCAAACATTTGAAACAGGGGAGCTATTTTAAAACACACCTGATTATTTGATTGCAAAATGACTTTATGTGAAAAGTGACATTTTAAAATCTTGTTATTAAAAATATGTTTTTCAAAAACATAACCTTACGTGGAAATGGCTATTAGTAGAAATCCTACAGCAAGATCCTCTTTTGTTACAGTTTTAATGGGTAGCAGTTTGTCCAAAATAGATATATTAACGTCATTAATATCTTCATGGAAACATCAGGGATATAAAAATGTAAGAAGAAAGTACCATTCCAATGATTTGAGTTAGCAAAATATACAAGACATCACGTATATGGGGGCTAAAAAAGGTTATTATCATAAGTATGAATCACTTAATGGTAATTTTTTAATGATAATCTTTTAAAAATAAGCTTACATGATACAAAATGTAACATGCATAAGTAATATATAAGAAAACTTCCTAGAAAGAAAATTATGATTCATTCCTTAAAAAGTAGGATCTTCCTGATAAATTTCTAGTATACTTCAATAACATATGTTACCATTAAATCATTGAATATTGACAAAGTGAAATCAAGATTATGATCATAGTTTTCATAAAAAATTCTTTTTTTTTGGACGGCCTTTTATTTCATTTAATGACTCAATTGTACAGGGTGAGGTGCCACCTCCAGTCTTAAGGGTTAAACTGGGAGTATGAAAACTATTCACAATTCTAAGAAGACCACAGGGCTGGGGAAAGAGAAAGGATTTCTAAAACCTCCATTCTCCCTCATCATAGAGAGATAGGAAATCTGCCACACAAACAACTCACCACTGCTATCGATTGTAAACAGCTAGGAAAAGAGAAAACCAACACACTAAGGAGATCTACAACTAAAGCATCCATCCAGAACCTAGATTGCCTTCAAAGCAACTCACAAACAAAGCCAAAAGCTCTCTAACCCAACATATGTAACAAATATACTCATACGAGTGAGCAGGGTAGAAAAAGTCTCATCTAAGCAAAAGAAAATAAAAAGTTAGAAGCAATAGCAGCTCCAGATGAGAAGGAACCAGCACAGAACTCCTGATATATGAAAAATATGAGCAAAAGGATACCCCCCCAAAAGAAACACCCACCCTCTAGTGAAGGATTTTGATCAAAGTGCAAACATTAAAATGACAATAAAGAAATGCAAATATATAAGAAAGCTCAGTAAAACCCAAGAGAAAATGGAACACCATCTCAAAGAAACCAGAAAGAAAAAAATGTAGGAAATGAATGAAAAATTTATGAAAAAGATCAAGATATTAAAGAAAAACCAAATAGAATTTCTGAAAATGAAAAATGTATTTAAAGAATGAATATTTTAAAAATAGATTAAACCAAGCAGAAGAAAGACTCTCAGATCTTGAAGTCACCTCTTTCAAATTAACTAAATTAAAAATAATTAAAAGAAAATTAAGAGAAATGAAAAAAACCTACGGGCAATATGGGATTATTTTTAATGGCAAAATATAAGAATCATCAGTATCCTTGAGGGAAAAGAAGAAAATACAGTTTCACGCCCATCACAAGAATACTACACATTCTACTTTCTAGAAGAGTTTATCCATCACCCCCCTTCTTAGTTTCCAACATCCAGTCATGTTGATATCTTGAAAGGGAATAAAATAGAAATTATTTAACTACAAAATCTACTATAAGCTTCATTATCATCTGTAAGTCTCAATTTCACATTTTGTTTACATTGGATCCTCTTTGATTGTTCTCATTGTTTTTACAGTTAAAAAATATAAGTTGAATTTAAAATAGGAATCTATATTAATGGAAAATCACTGGTTCAATATATTGAGGCTTCTGAACAAGTTTTAAAAAGTGACTTTTAAAAAGTTATCTACTGCTAAAATGTGTATATACATATATGTTCAATATCTCTGCTGATTCTAGAGAACAATGAAAGAACAAAGAAACCAATAGGGAGGTTACATAATTTGCCTAACATTGAGCTTAATTGAGAACCAAGGTGAATAATAGAGTTTTGATGCCAATGGACCTTTTCCTGAAGCAATATGTTTAGGAGTTCTTGGGAACAGGTAACTAAAATAACTACATACGGTTGCACTTGACATTTAAAAAATTATATTATGCCTTCCTAGAAGAAAAAATAATGTATTTCTGGAGATAAGCCTGAATATTGTCTATAATTTCTTTTACAAGGTACCCCTTATCTATAGAATAACTATCCAACCAGTTCCCTTCTACCGCCATAGCCAGGATTTTCTTTTAGGGCATTTTATTATAATAAAGTAAAAGTGTCTTTCTTATAGTATGGTCACGACCTGCTTATTGGCCTCATAAGCAAGCCAGAATGGTAATCAAAGCAGAATCACCACATGAAACACCTGGCTCCTACCTTAATTGACAGGGAACTACATTAACCAGGTCACTTCTGGCAAAAGCAAAAGGGTTTATCACAATTTAACACTCAAACAGAATAAAGGAGGGATTTTCCTTCCAAATAATGTAGTCTAGCTAATGAAATCTAATGCTTCCTGAAATTCATTCTGGGCAAGTAAAATGTGCCTCCAGAACACTAACTCCTTTATAACACACTGTATGCCAAAATCTTTTCTTAAGGCTACAATCTGAACCATCTTGAGACCTAGTTCACATAAGAGGTTGAGTTCTACCAGAAATCATGATCAACTAAATCTTGTTTGGTCATTTCTCAGCCAAGGAATATAGTAAAATAAGAGTTCTGGATTCAAAAGCAATCAAGAAGTGTGTGTGTATTAATGAAAATGTGCATTTAAAATATTGGGCAGTGCCTGTGGCTCAAAGGAGTAAAGTATTGGCCCCATACACCGGAGGTGGTGAGTTCAAACCCAGCCCCAGTAAAAAAAAAAAAAAAAAAAAAAAACTGCAAGTAAAATAAAATATTAATAAAAGAAATGTGAATATAGCAGATGATAACAATATTCACTATGTTTCTTTAGAAAATATGCAATCTAAAATCGTATGCCAACATGGTTAATAAAGCAAGAGCATATTTTATACACAGAAATTTGAATTTTGAAAAGAAAGTATTTTTATAAACACTGATACTTGCTATAGTTATATAGATATTTTGTAGATATCTATTTTATAGATAGTGATAGGCCTTTTACAAAATGTAAATGTTTAGGAAAAAGACGAAATCCAATAATTGAAATAAGGAGATCTTTGCATTTATAATAGAATAAATTGTTCAAATTCTGTTTTCTTCAAGAGGACATATGAGAAAAAGAAACATGAGTCATTTTGTGAAAAATTGGAGATTGCAGCAGGATGGCATTTACTGTGTTTTATTCATGTACCCTAAAACACTGTGGGAACCACAGCTTGATTTCCTCCCTTACTCAGTTATTTAAATTCTTATATTAAGATGTTTGTTATTTGGTGAGAATGGCTATTCACAGAGATAGATATTCCAGAAAACCAGTGAAACAAACTTCAGGACCTCTTCCCCTCCTGCAAAGTCCTAGGAGGATGAGAGCACTGGGTTTCTAGGATCATATGTCTTTTTGTAATATGTGAAAAGTAAGACATTTTAATGTAATCAATTGACACCTCTGTCTTTCTACTCAGACTTACCCGTGATCACACTTCCCTTTTTGTTGGTGGACATTGAGTGGTGGTGGAAAAAAAATCTCTAGAAGGGAAATCAGATTTGACAATGCACGTAGCTTGGGCATAGTGAAATACATTACGTTGTTTGAAGTCATTTTCAGTTAAATTTTCATGAGCAATATAAGCAGTAGTGTCAGACATGCCTGTATCCTCCTGTGTTGACTCAACCTAGCAACCAAACAACAAGGTGAAAAATAAAAGATGGAAAGAATTTGCCTATTCGAGCCAGGCTGCCGAAGTATTGGAAGTGAATAACTCCAATAATTAAATTTTCAAATATATGAAAATAAAAATTATTCTCTGGAAAATGTTTTCCATCTTCAGATGTATAACATTTTAACTAGAAGGTTTCTTTCACATGGACACATGCAAAAGAAGAGTGTGCTCTGTGATAGAATTACTCAATAATATAGTATATATACGCGTAGTGTGTAAAATTGTAAATGCACGATACCTTTGGGTTTATGTTTGACATATGTGACACAATATTGAATTTATGAATGTAACAATAGTCAGGGCCGAAACACTTAACAGTACTATAAACATTGAGCAAAACTATATGTAAAGTAATATTTTGCACATACGAAATATCAGCAATTTTAAAAATCAACTTAAAATGCTGTAGGATACATTGAATTTTTTCTACTATTTTTATAGAACATGACATTATAAACTATTTATTATAAAAAGAGGCAATAAGTGTGAGGTTAAAATTTTAGGAAAGCATACTATGTATATTATGCAACAAGAAAAAATTTATTTCTGTATGTCTTTTTTTTACTTGAGACAGAGTCTAGCTCCATCGCCCTGGAGAGAGTGCCATTGCCTCATCATAGCTCACAGCAACCTCAAACTCTTAAGTTCAAGAGATCTTCCTGCCTCAGCCCTCCCAAGTAGCTGGACTACAGGAACTAACCACAATGCCCACCCTAATTTTCCTATTTTTAGTAGAAACAGTGATTCATTCTTGTTCGGCCTGGTCCTGAACTCCTGAGCTCAAGCAATCCACCTGCTCAGCCTCCTGTAATCCACCTGGTAGGCTTACAGTATGAGTCGCTGTGCCCAGCCCTTGTAGATATTTTGATGGTATTATTAGCATCTTTAAATGTATAATTTGTTGATAATCTCTTTATTATATATAATAAATTAATATCTAATTTTGACTTCCACATACATTTTTATAATTTTGTATCATTTTTCTTAAGAAGGCTCCAAAGATGTAGAATGTATTTATGTACCAAAAACCCGGATCCGACTTTCATTATCAGACTTTAGAATGCAACCAGCAAAAAAGTGATAGATTTTCTGTACTATAAACCAAAGCAAACTAGGGTAAGTATTAAAAATGCACAATTCTGGGTATGTTTAGAATTCTAGGTATGCTTTCTTGGAAGTAACCTAAGAACAGAAAAAAAATTGAATTTAGGAATAGTACATTTGGATAAGAAATAAGATTCCTAATGTGAATTTAGGAAAAGTACATTTGGATAAGAAATAAGATTCCTAATGTGTTGCTTAGACTAGCAGAGCTTTTTTAAACTGAAAATGATTTCTGATCTAAAAATTTAAAAATTCTATATGATACATGATTACTGAGCTCATAGCTCTTTATTCAAACAATACTGAATTCTAATGTTTAGAATTCTAGGTATGTTACACAATAAATATTGTGCTTTCTCAGCATAGAACTAAGAACAGGAACTTTTTTGAAACTCAAAGTTTCAAATTTTCTGGAAACTTTGAGACAGTAAGTGGGATGAATAATCCATATTTCATTTGTTTCTTTGACCATTTTTGTTGTAATGTATTATGTGATAATGCAATTCCATACCTATTTTTCTCCATTAACATCTAGTAATTTTATTTCAGTTACTATATTTCCCATTTCTAGAAATTACTTTTTGTGTTTTTTATCCTTCATTGCTTCCAAGCAGAAGACAGGAACTTTGATTGCATGCACTTCTTTTTTTTTATGCTTGTATGCATGGACCATAGTCCTGTCTTGCTTATTATCCAATATATGAAAAGAAGTTCTTTATGTATTTTATTAAGATCCACTTTCCTAATGACTTCCAGCCCCAAAGGAAGTCCATTTCTCCATCAAGGCTGGAAACACATGTCTTGAGATTTCTTTTTACTATGTCAGCCTGTGCAGACATTATCAGAAATTAGTTCAAAACCAGAAAGCGTATCAACAGAACAAAGTTATTTTAGTGGATGATGAAGCTAAATTCATCATAGCCTTCACTTGTGGAAATATGATATACTTCATACTTCACATGTTTGTTATCTATCTTAATTTGATGGTTATACATGAATAGAAGATCTGGCTTAGCATTTCATTTTAGATAGTTAAGGAGAAAAGTATAATCTACATCATAATATAAGAAATAAATAATGTAGATATAAGCAGAAATTAATAAAAACAGAAAAACAGAAAGAAATGATTAATAAGACTAAGATTCAAAAAAAGGTTTTTCAGCTACTGCAATGCTTCAACTAGAATGTGATAGAAAATGAAAAACAAGGAAGATAAATTTAACTTTTGAAATATAATTGTAAAATTTCTAAATAAAATAGAAATAGAGTAGTTAGGGTGACATCTGTGGCTCAGTGAGTAGGGCACCGGCCCCATATACTGAGGGTGGCGAGTTTGAACCCAGCCCCGGCCAAACTGCAACAACAAAATACCTGGGTGTTGTGGCAGGTACCTGTAGTTCCATCTACTCAGGAGGCTGAGGCAAGAAAATCACGTAACCCCAGGAGTTGGAGGTTGCTGTGAGCTGTGACACCATGGCACTCTGCCAAGGGCAATAAAGTGAAACTCTGTCTCTAGAAAAAAGAAAAAGAAAAAAGAAACAGAGTAGTTAGTATATTATAAGCATAAAGTATTATGTCCAAGTAGGGCTTATTTCAGATTATGAAATATTGACCATGCTTGTGCTCTGTTAAACCAGTCATAGTGACTTAGGTGTCAACTAACATTCAAACTTCTAAGACGCCATACACTTCACATTACATCAAATGTAACTCTATTTAAGAAAGAATATAACTTGAGTTCTCTGTAGATTTTAGTTATAATTTTGTCTCATTCATAATATGCATAGAACCTTCTCTAAAAAGAAGACAGAGGAATGGCTAACAAGCATAGGAAAAAATGTTCATCATCCCTAATCAGCAGCGAAATGCAAATCAAAACTACCCTGAAATATCTCCTAATCCCAGAGAGAATGGTCCACTTCACAAAATCTCAAAGCTACAGATGCTGACATGGTTATGAAGAGAACAGTACACTTTTACACTACTGGTGGGACTGCAAACTAATGCAACCCTTAAGTATGGAGAATCCTTAAAGAACTCAAACTAAACCTCCCATTTGATCCCATTACTGGGCATCTACTCAGAAGAGAAAAAATCATTTTATCATAAGGACATTTGCACTAGACTGTTTATTGCAGTCCAATTACAATTGCCAAATTGTGGAAATAACCAAAATGCCCACCAATCCAGGAATGGATTAACAAACTGTGATATATGTATACCATGAAATACTATACAGCCACTAAAAAGGCTAGTGATTTTACATCTTTTGTATTAAATTGGATGGAATTGAACTACATTCTTCTTAGTAAGTATCACTGGAAGGATAAGCAAGAATCCAATGTATTCAATTCTGATACGAGGACAATTGATGCTAGTACATGGTGGGGGGAGAAGGAATGGGGGAAGAGGAAAGAGAAGAAAGGAGGGGAGTGTGGGGCCATGGGGTGTGACACACCTCTTAGGGGCAGGACATTACTAATAAAGGGACTTTGCCCAGGAAACACACATGATGTAATCTGGCTCACTGTACCCTCAATGATTCCCTGCCAACAACACTAACAACAACAACAAACAGGGGTGGGGAAGAATGTAAAACATGTAGAATGTAGCATATACAGCATTACCAAAGTGGAGGCTTATGACTGACCCTCAGGTTCACCTTCTTATGTTCCAAGTCATTTCACATGTGAAACAGACATGTTCAACTAAGTCCAGAGAAGCCAGAAGTACCATGGTCCCACTGTTCATTGCTAGTCACAAGCCCCAGAGAATAACAACTAGCTCACATTCTTCAGTGCTGCTGTATTTCATCACAGCTGGTAACTAGCTATTCAATCAATGTTATTGGTGACAAAGTATGGATTTTTGGTCTGGCACATAGTTTTTGATCAGATTTTCATTTACATTGGATCTACTGTCTGTTATGTAGTTCTTGCATAATGTTGCAAAAATAATTTGCCCATGGGCCAAGAACCTGCTGTTAACACTTCCTTTCTAGACAATATGGGTATTTTGTTTATATGCATTATCATAATAACAGATGAAACTGAGAAAGGATTTAACAGGATTTAAAAAAAGTATTTTAAAACAAGGAAAAAAATGAAACTTACAACTATATCTGCCTGTGAAAAGAGAATTAAGATATTTAAATATAAAATACATGTAAAAAAATCACACTTTGATCATTCATTGATTAAACAAATATTGAGTACTTGTAAGCCGAATACTCTGAAACTTAAAGAAGGAAACAATGAACATATGAGAGTTTCTATATTCAGGAAGCTTAGCTGACAGGGGTGGTCCTCAGCCCCAGCTGTGTATCAGAGTTACCCGAGGAGCATTTTGCTAAATATGCATTCATAAGTCACAGCCCAGACTTATCAAATCATAATATTAAAGGATAGGGCATGAGCTGCTTTAATGTTTTCTATATTGACAAATAAACCTTGTAGATATATATGGTCTTTCCATTTTACTCTATTTCAATGAATGAGCTTGACTTCGTTTAGATTCAACATATAAGTGAGAGCATGCACTATATCTCTGTCTTTGCTTTGGATCCCTTTGTTTTAGAAGGAAAAAAAAGAAAACCTTTCCAAATAATTTTTTAAGTATACCTGATCATTAACTGCATTAACCTGACCATTAACTCATTTTAGTTTTCCAGAAAAATTTAACAAGAAATTTACAGATTTTATAAAAATAAGAATAAATCTCAGAAAAGCTTATTCTGAGTTATGCAAAACAAAATCTTAAAAATAAGCTATGTATAGTATTCTTGAATGGGAAAATTCAATTACATCATTTAAAAATTTCCAAAATTAGTATACAAAGAGTAAAATAATATTATGTGATTTGTATTTGTTCTACATTTATTAGAGTATACTCAAAATATCTTAAGGTCCTTTAGTTTATACTCAGTTTCCAATTCATTTGGATACATTCTAAGTTAACATATATAGTTTTTTAAATTTCCTTTTATTTATTCTCAGCTTGTTTCATTTTATTTTGGAGAGTGTATTTCAGTTTCTAAGCGTCAGATAGCATATATGCTATCTTCCTTACATGAACCAAATATAGGAGAATATTAGGAAAAAATTTTAAGAACAAATATGAAAAAGTAGAAAATAAATTCTCAACCAGTACATTGAATATCAAACTTGACCCAAGAAGAATAAACATGAATGGACTCTTCAGGGTATTAAAAATAAATTATAGAAGATATAACATTTAAAAATCAACTCAGGGCCTCTGTTAATATCTGAGTAGATTTTTAAAATGCAAATCTCTAGGCTAGATCAATTTTAAAAGGAAAAGAAAGTTTTTTTAGAGTAATTATTGGCGATCTACCAACGTGAGGAATTTGTGAGTCAAAAATTCAGAAAGAAAAAACAAAAGAAAAGAAATGAGGGGGCGGAGCAAGATGGCGGACGAGTAACAGCTTCCTTGCGCTGGGCACAGTGAGACTGGGGAGAGAGGACTTCAGGCATCTCTGCCAGGCGGGATCTGCCCAGAAACTTCCCTTTGGGGACACAGGGAGACAGCGTGAGGCTTCTGGACACCCTGAGGAAGGCTAAAGCGGCGGAGATTGG
>CAUYON010025686.1:0-17334 GCA_963573935.1 Arctocebus calabarensis | reverse complement strand
AACTATAGCACAAGAATACAGGGAAAGGGGAAAGGGAGGGAAGGGGAGGGGGGAGAATGGGGGGAGGGAGGGCAATTAGTGGGAACACACCTACGGTGCATCTTAGCAGGGTACTGGTGAAACTTATTAAAGGTAGAGTATCAGTGTCTTTATATAGTGATCAAGAAAATGCCACGAAGGCTATGTGTAACAGTATGATAAAAATATTCCTGAATGTATATGAAGCACATTGTGCCCTATGATTGCACCAATGTACACAATTATAATTCAATAAAATTATAAAATAAAAAAAAGAAAGAAAACATGGGTTACTTGAGACTATCAACATATGGCTTTTGTGTGTATTTAGTTAATGAGCTCAACTCAACTTCTTAAGAAATGAAACCTTATCTTTTGTAGCATGATATAGGCCATAGATATTAAGAACTTAGGGCACATCAATGTGCATTTTATTCAAAAATATGTATAATATTTTTGCCTTCCCAAAATCCCATAATGAGATCTTAGAAAACTTCAATCTAGTAGAAGAAATAGTCTCAGTGTACAGCCAAGTATCACTTAACAACTGGAATACATTCTGAGAGATGCATCATTAGGAGATTTCATCCTTGTGCAAACATCACAGAGTGTTCTCACACAAACTTGGATGGAACACCCAGTTTCATACCCAGGCTATCTGGCATAGCCTACTGCTAAAACCATCATGGCATATGTGGTCCATTGTAACTGAAATGTCATTATGCAGTGCATGAGTGTATTTTTTTTTATAGTGACCACTCATACTTGGGGCCATGAAATGGAGCCTACTGCCATTTCAAATTCAGTTCAATTCAATTCAACAATTGTTTATTGAATTCCTATGTTAGAAATTAAGGTAGAAACATGAATAAGACATAAATTCCTGACCTCCAGAACAGAATCTTGCATACAAATGAAGTATGATTGCACTCACCTTATCTTCAAAACTTATTCGGTTTGGAAGCAGCTATTAATCATCATTGCTTACCTTTATCTCTTTCTTCACCCCTTCAATGAATAACAAGTGCCTTCCAATATTACCTCCATTGTTTTCAAGGTGCAAGAAAATGTCCATGCTATGTGAGCAACTCACAAAGACTAAGCAGATGTGCACAATGATTAGTATTGCAATCAAATAAATCTTACTACCAAGTTGATCTGGCACACATTTGATGATATGCATAATTGTGATCATGCAGCCTGGTAATTAAGGATAATTGGTAAATAATTCATGTAAATTACTGTAATTGATACAGCCCTGCAGTTAAGCTGAGCATTTTCCAGGGTCAGCTAAGTGGAATAAGAAGAAGTTAGTTGGCCCAACTGAAACCTGCAGGCCTTTTCTTGCCCTGTCAAGGCCCCTCACTGTCTGGTGCTCCCCAGGAGCCCTAAGCTGACAGCTGAACCCAACCCCAGAGGTTCCCAGCTCTGATGCTTCCAAGGTTTATAGTTAAGCTTGTTTGTTTTTTGGAGTTTTTTTGTGGCATAGAGTTTCCTCCCATTTGTGGAGGAAGAAAGGTCGAAAAGATTAGCTCAGACCTCAGTCTTTGAACTGAAGGTTTAGAAAGAAGGCAGAGGCACAGGAGGTCTAACTCTTCCTTATAGCACCAAAGGGGCCAGAAGGTGGTACTCTAAGGGATGGGGTACAACTTTTTTTACCAGGGCCTTCTTAAGGCCAGACCCTTACTGGGGAAAACCATCAATAAATACGACTCCCATAAAAAGCCTACTGCTCAAAGTTATGCCTCTGAAATTCTCCTAATTAGAGAAGCCCACAAACACCATGGGAGTACAAAAGAGGGGGAGACATTCAGTCATTCTCACCTTGGAATGTTTTTGTTTATTCCACTTGGTTTCACTAACTGGCTATTTGTAGACTAGCAGCCACATTCGTAGAACAGGTTCCCCACATATGAACCGTAAATGGGAAATTATTCTGGAGCAAAGAACTGTGGCAGAGAAGAGGACTCAAGTGAGGGCAAAGTGGTCACTGGGCGCTTTAGTAACAAAGAAGCAGACCCCAAAATGTAGAAGAGGAAACAAAACACACAAGTCTATTGAAAAGAATATATGCACTGGAACACAAACTCAGTAACAGAGAGTGATTTCTGCCTTATTCTTATAGCCCAAGCTTGGCTCCCTTCTCAGCTGACTGTGCAGTAAAATGTATGAGTATCCTGTTAACTGAAGTAAGAAAGGTCCTCAGCAGGCCTGGTGATCCAGCAGTGCTGACGTAAGTGCAAGTCCTTCAGGCCTATCCTAGTTCTCATAATGCTAATCCTTCTTACACATATCATCCCAGACTTAGTAAAACTCTCTGCATGATTAAAACATCCATGTACACAGATAGAGTTCTAGGAATACACTTCAAGTGCCTAGTACCTCTGGGTTCATGTCACTGACAATGACAAGAAAGGGGCTGTGGTCTTGATGCCCTAGAGGCCCATGGAAAAGCCCTAAAGAAAGAATAATCTTTCTGGAAAGGTTAGAAAGCACAGTCTTAGAACATTGGAAAGGTTCCTGAGGTGAGGTCAAGGGTGAAGGAGGGCTCAGATGAGTTAAACTCTTTAAGACAAAAACAAGCATTGCCTCTCGGTAAGAAAACACCAGCATTTCTTGTTATGATCTTCTGGGATGGACAGTAATGGAGCTACTAAAGAAAGGTGCACTTGCAGCTACTTGTGGCTCCAAGGAGGGACAGAGGATCCCAGGCACTCTACCGAGGGAGACATAATGAGAATCTATCTCAAAAAATAAATAAATAAAAGAGATAACCCCTGATCAATATTCATGACTTAAGAACTATTACCCAACCAGGCACGGTAGCTCACACATGTAATCCTAGCACTTTGGAAGGTTGAGGTGGGAGGATTAATTGAGGCCAGAAGTTTAAGACCAGCCTGAGCAACATGGTGAGACTCTGTCTCAACCAAAAATATATAGCAAAATTTGCAAGGTGTAGTGGCACATACTTGTATTCCTAGCAACTCAGAAGGCTGAGCCAGAAGGATTGTTTGAGCCTGGGAGTTTGAGGTTGCAGTGATCTATGATAACACCACTGCAACTGTAGCTAAGGCAACAGAGTGAGCTCCTGCCACTAAGGAAAAAAGAGAGAGAAAGGGAGGGAGAAAGAGAGATTGAGAGAAGAAGAACTATTGCAGATATGATCAAGATGGCCAGCTAGACACAGGTAGTATGTGCCTCCTCCATAGTAAGCAAATTCTTACATTTTGAATAGATTGTCTATGAAAGAACACTAAGACTCACCAGAGAAGTGACTAAAAGTGGGTAAAGAGAGGGTTGAGGGCAACTTGCCTGTCTGGTATCTGGCTAAGAGCCAGGAGAAGATCCTGGACAAGGGAAACAGTAAGAGAGAAGCCCCTAGGACTCCACTCTCTAAGAAAAGTGGAGCGAAAACTCCAAGAAAACTCTCCAACTCTCAGACCTAACATAGGGAGCTGCTTGGAGATTGCGCAGAGACATTATTCCAAAAGGGAACTCATGTGGGATCCTACAGGCATCCAAGCCTAGAACCACTGCAGCTGGGTCAGGTTCGGGGAATTCAGTTGAGTGCCATCCTGAGAGTCAGAAGCCAGGGGCTGCAGGTGCACGTGCAGCTACTTGTGGCTCCAAGGAGGGACAGAGGATTCCAGGCACTCTCACACACCCTGGGAAGACCCCAGCCACCTAATGTGGGCCTTGTTGAGACTGAGATGTGAGAGGTGGCATTTTCTACAGTTTCTCACCCATGTGGTTTGCCTGCATGGGACCCCAGACTTTCTGGATGCACGGCTAAGGTGCTATTTTGAGAGTTTGACACTAGCCTGTGCTCTACCCTAGGGCTGAGTTTTAATTGATGCAGTTTCAGCACCCCTCCCCCCCCCGCCTGGGAAGGGGCAGGGAAACTAGGCTTTCCAGAATGCACCTGAGATGGAGCCCACCATCCTGCAGCTGGCTGCTATAGGAACAACTCTTAAGCAATCTATACTCCCCACAGTTTCCTTCCAGTGCACCATGCCTAAGAAGGGCCCCACCCTCTCTGGTCTTATGCATAACATGCCATTTGGGGAGTTTAAAGATGGGCAGTGCAGCACAGTTGGGCTGAAATCAGGCTGACACAGCTGTAGCTACTGCCCAGCAGAGAAGTGACAAGGGAGCCCAAGCCCTTGTACACTCACCTATGAAAATACCCACCACCTTGCTTAGACTGCTGTGAAATCAAGATATGAAAGGATGGCACTTCCCTCCCACCAGAAATTTTGCCAATGCTGTATGCCTATATAGGCCCTACCCTCTCTGGTCACGGGCCCAAGGTACCAGTTTGAGACTTTAAAGCTGGGAAGTGCCCTGTCCTCAGGCTGAGTTTGGCTGGCATAGCTACAGCCCTACCCAGCTGAGGAGGAACAAAAGAGCCCACACTCTCTTACACACACCAAGGACAATTCCCAGTGCTCTGCTATAGGCTTCTGTGGGACTGAGATGTAAGCAGATCTCACTCCTCAGTTTCTTGCCCAAGCCCACTGGTCTGAAGGGGCCTTGCTCTTTTTGATTGCAAGCCAATAGTCAGTACCATTTTGAGAGTTGAATGCTGGACCATATCCCACCTTCTGAATGAGTACAAAGAGACATGACTGCAGCTGCCACCTGGCCAGAAAGGGACAGTAGAGACCAAGTTCTCCTAAGTAACCTTAGGACAATGCCTCCACCCTGTAACATGCAGCTGGGGGACAGGAACTAGCCCACCCAATCTACTGCAGCTGCCAGTAACACTGACATAGACCACTTAAGTCCTAGTGGATAGCTCCACCATCTCTACTGCCTCCTGCCTCATGACCCCACCTACTCAGAGATGTGAGAACCTGATGACACCCAGCCCCCTGCTTCCAACTACTACCTTTTGAGCAAGTCATGTGAGGGCCCAAGAATTGGCCCCACAGGACAACTAACACTGCTCTCTGCATAACTTACTCTGAGACTTAAAGTCAGACATACTCAGCCCACAATTCCCACCACTGAGACCCAAAGCCTAGTTCAGCTGCCATTCAAGTCCCAGAAAAAGTTAACCATAGTAGAAATTTGATTTAAAACAGACTTTAAATCAAAACAGTAAAAAAAAAAAAAAAAAAAAAGGACAAAGAAGGTCATTCTGGAATCACTTCAGCCACAGGAAGTAACAATCCTAAATATATAATGCATCCAGCATCAATGCACCCAGATTCACAAAACAAACATTATTAGACCTAAAGAAAGATATAGAAGCAACATAGTAAGAGTGGAGGACTTCAACACCCAACAATAAAACTGATAAACCAGTAGCCATATTAGCCAAGAATAGATAAGATCCAAATAAATACAATCCAAGATGAAAAAGAAGAAATTACAATTTGTACCACAGAAATACAAAAGATCATCAGAGACTATTATAAAGAACTAAACAGTCACAAAGTAGAAAGCCTAGAGGAAATGGTTGGATTCCTGAAAATCGTACAATCTTCCAAGATTGAACCAAAAAGAAATAGAATTCCTGAATAGAACCAATAGTGAATAATGAGATTGAATCAATACTAAAATTCTTTCAGAAGAAAAAGTTCAGAACCAGATGAATTCACAGCCAAATTCTACCAAACATACAAAGAAGAACTGATATCAATCCTACTGAAACTATTTCAAAAGATCAAGAATGGAATCCTCCCGAACTCATTCTGCAAAGCCCATATTGCCCTGATATCAGATCCAGGAAAGGATGATGATAAGATCTTATACCTAAAGACCCCTCCAAAATACCCCTAGATATGATAAAGTAATTCAGCAAAGTCTCGGGTTATAAAATAAATCTAAAAAAGTCAATGGCATTTCATAAAATCATGGATGGAACATTTGCAACAACATAGATGGAACTGGAGAACATTATGCCCAGTGAATAAGCCAGGCACAGAAGTACAATTCTTGTAGGTTCTCATTCTTATGGGGAGCTAAATATTAAAAACAGCTGATCTCATAGAGATGGCGAATAGAATGAAAACTACCAGAGGCTGAGAAGAGCAGAGGGGAGAAGGTGGTTAATGGGCACAAAAATATAGTTAGACAATTACATAAAATGAACATTTGATAGCACACAAAGTGACTATAAATAAGAAGCTAGGGTATACTTTAAAATAACTAAAAGAGTACAATTGGGATGTTCCTAACACAAATAAACGTTAAATGCCTGAGGTAATGCATATCCCAATTACCCTAATTTGATTAATTCACATTGTATGCCTGTATCAGAACATCACACATAACAAATAAAGGTATACAACTATTATGTACCTATATTTAAAAATAAATATTTTTTTTAATCAATGGCACTTCTATACATCAACAACAAACCATCTGAGCACCAAATCAAGAACTCCATCCCATTTACAATAGCTGCAAATAATATAAAATTTCTAGAAATATATTTGACCAAGGATGTGAAAGATCTCTAAAAATAGGACTGCAAACCATTGATGAAAGAAATTGCAGACAATACAAAGAAATGGAAAAACATCTCATGTCCTTGGATGGAAGAATCACTGTTGTGAAAATGACCATTCTTCCCAAAGTAATCTACAGATTCAATGAAATTCCTCCAAAATACCAATATCATTTTTCACAGAATTAGAAAAAACTTAAAATGAGCTGGAATCACCAAAGCAATTCTAAGCAAAAAGAACAAATCTTAAGTCATCATATTACTCGAGTTTAAATTATACTAGAAGTCTATAGCAACCAAAAGAACATGATATTGGCCAGGCACAGTGGCTCATACCTATAATCCTAGCACTATGGGAGGCCAAGGCAGGTGGATTACTTGAGTTCACAAGATTAAGACCAGTCTGAACAAAAAGTGAGACCACAATTCATAGTTGCCAAGTCATGGAAATAGCCCAAGTGCCTATTGGCCAATGAATGGATTAACAAATTGTGGTATATGTATACAATGGAATACTATGTGGCCATAAAAAAGAATGGAGACTTCACATCTTTTTTTTTAAGTATATATATTTTTATTGGTTTATCATCTGTCTGTGACACTTAATCATAAGCTCCATGAGGGAAGACACCTTCTTGTCTTAGTTTTTCTTTTTTTTTAAATTAAATTATAGCTGTATACATTCATGCAATCATGGGGTACAATGTGCTGGTTTTATATACAATTTGAAATATTTTCATCAAACTGGTTAACACAGCCTTCATGGCATTTTCTTAGTTATTGTGTTAAGACATTTATATTCTACATTTAGTAAATTTCACATGTACCCTTGTAAGATGCACCATAGATGTACAGACTTCACATCTTTTATGTTTATCTGGATAGAGTTGGAATATATTCTTCTTAGTAAAGTATCTCAAGAATAGGAGAAAAAGTATCCAATGTATCAATACTAGTATGAAACCAATATATAATCACCTACACGTTCATACAAATGATAAAACTAAACTCCAGAAAGAAAGAAGGAAGAGGATGGAGAGGGGAAGGGTGGGAGAAGGCCAAAAGGAGGGAGAGTATTTAGTGGGACTTTATTGTGCATAATGCAATGTTATATTTTAAAATTATTAATAGTAGAGTATAAATGTCTTACCACAACAAATAAGTGAGTTGATGCTTATGCTAACAAGTTTGATGTAAGCTTTCCACATTGTATATCAAATTAGCACACTGTACCAAATAAATGCATTAATGTACACAGTTATGATTTAATAAAAAAAGTTTTAAAAAGCAAGACCCCCATCTCTACTGAAAATAGAAAAAAAAAAACTGAGGCAAGACGATCACTTGAGCCCAAAAGTTGGAGATTGCTGTGAGCTATGATGCCATGGAACTCTACCCAGAGTGACAGCTTGAGACTCTGTCTCAAAAAAAAAAGACACTGGCATAAAAGTTGACACACAGATCAAGGGAACAGAATAGAGAACCCAGATATAAAACCATAGTATTTATAACCAACTGATTTCAATGAAGCAGATGAAAGTGTACACTGGAAAAGGACACACTACTCAATAAATGGTGCTGGGAAAATTTGATAGTGATTTTCAGAAGATGGGATCCATATCTTTTATCATATACAAAAAATTAACTCAGCATGGATTAAAGTGGAAGATTTGAAAACATGAAAACCCTAGAAGAAAACCTAGGAAAAACTCTTCTCAATTTTGGCATAAGTAAGGAATTTATGACTAAAACTCCAAAAGCAAATGCAATAAAAACAAAAATAGACAAATGGGACTTAATTAAACTAAAAATCTTCTGTACACCAAAAGAAATATGAAAAAGAGTAAATAGACAAAGAATGGGAGGAAGTATTTGCAAACTATGTGTTCAACAAAGGACTAATATTCAAATCTGACAAAAATTAAGGGAATTCTGGGAAGATGGCCAACTGGTAGCAACCCCCAGCAGAGGCTCCTGAGCAGAAGAAAAAAAAACTGGATGGAATCAGACTTTTTGAAGCCAAAGGTGGGGAGCTGAGCTGAGAAAGAAGTTCAGCAAGCTGTAACTCCAAGGAAGAGCATTCAAGAAAACAAATTACAGGTACAAAGCTTATAGACTACAGGATGGGAGACCCCTCCCCCAAGCAGGAGGCCTGCCACAGGCTATCCACAAATGAGCAGGGAACAAAAGACCTCTCACTTCACCTTGCTAGAGAGAGCCATTAAACTACAGATCTCTTTCTCCAGAGAGATCCCACTTATGAACCTAGACACCACCCCACCAGGCATAAAATTAAACAGATTTTTTCCCCCACAAGTCCAAACTCCCAGTCCACCATTTCCCCCCCTCATGGTGATCTGAAGTTCTTCCCCCTGCAGAGTATAGAGTGTTTGGTCTTTTCCTGAGAGATCTGGACATAGTGTGGACCTCCAACCATCAGGATGGAATCTGTGACTGACAGGAAAGAAAGAGGGTGTGGGAAGAAAGGGACACTCTGCAGGAGGAGATGCAATCCCCTGGTTATGAATAAGCCCAGCCAGTAATGGTATTGACCCTCAGTGGTGCTGAGCTGTGTCTGGTAGGACAGAGTGCAGAACCCCCAGCTCTGATGGCACCCACAACAGAGGAGTGGTTGCCCCATGTGGACTGGGTTTGGCAGACAGGGCTGGTCCCCTGCCCCTCTTGGGCCCAAAAGCAGAGGCTTGCTAGCCATGGACTGAGACCTGAGAGCAAGGACGTGGCCCCCTGATTACAACAGAACCGTCAAGCAGTGGCTTATTGGGTGTGAACCAAGACCTGAGGGTTAGGGCGTGCTCCCCCATCTCCAGCGGGGCTAGTGAGCAGAGGCTTACTGGGTGAGGACTGAGACCTGCAGGCAGAGTGCGATGTCCTGATTCTAACAGAGCCTGCAAACAGAGGCCTGCCAGGCAATGGACTGAGACTGGCAGGTAGGGGTATAGTTCCTTGACTCCAACTGGTCTGGCAAGCAGAGACCGGAGGATAGTGCCCAGTGCCATGACTCCAACAGAGTCTGCAAACAAAGGCTTGCAAAGCAGTGGACTGAGACTGGCAGGCAGGGGCATGGCCCCTGGTTCCAACCGGGCCTCTGAGCAGAGAAGAGGACAACTGTGTGGACTAAGTCTGGTGGACAAGAGTGTGGATCCCTGGCTCCAATTATGCTGTTGAAGACCCTTGAATTCTTCTCTGTTGGGCAGGGTTTGCATTGCCTGAGACAATTTGGTTGGAACCCATGTCTGGGGCTGTTCACTTGGGGACATTCTGATGTTGACCTTTGAAGAACTATAGCAGAAAAGAACTGAACGATGGGAGCTGGTTGCTGCAGGTGTTTGTATCACTTCACAGTAGAGATTTAAACCTAATACTGTGGTTTCTTAGTATAGGGTAGAGGTTAGCTGATATCAAAAGAGAGCTAGCTTGCGCTATCTCACCAAGTAGGTCCTCAGAGTCTGTGGTTAAAACTCTGAAAAGGGCCTTTGTAAAATGCAGGAGATAAGCCACCATTACAAAGCCTAGTACTTTGGTAAGGGGCTATCTCTACTACCTGGGAACCCCAATTCAATCTCACCCTACCAGTTCTAGTAACCAAACAATGGAAAATAAACATGATGCAGACCCATCAGACAAACTCTGGCACCATGAATAACCAGAGTAGATCAATCCCCCTAAGAAATGACAAAGGAGATACAACTGAAGATGCCATGCATAGACAAATCGCAGCAATGTCAGAAATCAAATTCAGAATATGGATTGCAAATAAGATAAATGAAAAGATAGAAATTGAATTCCAAAGAGTACCTCTAAAGTTGTCTCAAGAAATTAATGACTTCAAAGCCCAAGTCACCAAAGTTATGGACATAATGAGAAAAGAGATAGCAGAGCTCAAGGAAACAAAAAAGTTAGTTGAGGAGCTCCATAATACAGTAGAATCCCTCAGTAATAGAGATGACCAGAAGAAGAAAGGATCTCTGAAACTGAAAACAAAGCTTTTGAACATTACCAAACACTCAAAGAGACAGACAAATGGAAAGCAAAAACTGATCATTCCCTGAGAGTTATGGGATCACTCCAAAAGATCAAACATTCATCTTACAGGAATTCCCACAGGAGAAAAGGATGGTACACATGCTCTACTCCGAGAGATTTTGGAGAAGAATTTCCCAAGCCTTGTAAGAGATTGAACTTCAAATAGCAGACAGTTTCAGTTTCAGATTGAACTTCAAAGAGATTGAACAGAACTTCAAATAGCAGACAGTTTCAGAACCCCAGCAAGACCCAATCCAAATAAAGCATCTCCTAGACACATTGTGATTAACTTTGCCAAATGTTAAGCAGCCAGACGTTAGAAAAACATCACCTACAAAGGGAGAAATATCAGAATGACTGCAGATCGCTCAGCCAAAACATTTCAAGCTAGAAGGTCATTAACCTTCAATCTCCTAAAACAAAACAACTTCCAGCCCAGGATGCTGTATCCAGCTATACTGAGTTTCATTTGTGATGGAGAAATCAAATTCATTTTTTTTTATTGAATCATAGCTGTGTACATTAGTTCAATCATGGGGTACAGTGTGGGGGCTTCACATGCTATCTGAGATATTTTTATCAACCTGATTGACATACCATTCATGATATTTTCTCATTTACTATATGAAAACATTTTTGATCTGTATTTAGAAGTTTCCTCCTGACCCTTAGAATATGTACCACGCATGTGATCTCACCCTTTGTCCCATATCCCCCCACCTTCTCCCTCCCTTTCCCTCCCTCTCCCCTTTCGCCGTCTTCCTGTGCAATAAATGGGTTGTAGCCTTCACTTGAACGATAAAGAATTTGTCTCATATTAGGGGTGTATACATTGGATACTTTTTCTTCCATTCTAGAGATACTTTGCTAAGGAGAACATGTTCCAGCTCCATCCCTTTAAACAAAATTCCTCTCTGGGCATTCAATATAGGAGCTACCAAGGTCCTCTCTACCTACCATGAGATGTGTCTTTTTATGTATTTTTAAAATTGTCTGCCCCCTCCTCTTCAGTGTAAATTTTATGACAACAATGACCTCTCATGAAAATTGGGTGCTGATATACTGGTTCAGAGTACTGGCCAGTGAACTTTTACATAAGGATTAGATAGTTCATATTTGACACTTCAAGGGGCCATGGAATCTCTGCTGCAACCACTCAACTCTGCCGTTACTGTGTGAAAGCAGTCAGAATGTAAACAAGTGGCTGTGACTGCGCTCCAATAAAACTTTATTTATAAAAACAAGATTTGGCCTGTAGGCTGTAGTTTGCAGACTCCTGGTTCAGAGTATCGGTTGGCTGTAGAGCAAAATTGGTATGTTTGAGTCCTTCTCTTTATCTTGGAATCTTATGCAAATTCCTCACCTTCTCTGTGCCTCAGTTTCCTTTCCCTGTGCCTCAGTTTCCCTGTCTCACCTGGACTCTGGACATATAATAGAGCTGGTCTCATGGAATGTATTGTTGTAAGCATAATATAAACCTATCTGGCTTGTTCGTTGCTCAAGTCTCCAGCATCTCAGGCAGTTCCTACAAGGAGCAGGAGCTCAACATGTGAGCACCTGCTGGGCACCAGGCCTTGTGCTGGGATCTGGGGAGATGTTGATGAACCAGAACCAGTTGAGGCCACTGCTCTCCACATGGTCAGAGTTTCAGGGCTATGATCAAAAAAAAATTTTTTTTTTTTCGAGACAGAGAGAGCTGTGGCATCACAGCTCACAGTAACCTTCAATTCCTGGGCTCAAGCAAGTCTCTTGCTTCCACCCCCCAAGTAGCTGGGACTACAGATGCCCGCCACAACGCCCAGCCATTTTTTGGTTGCAGCCGTCATTGTTGTTTGGCGGGCCCAGGCTGGATTCAAACCCGCCAGCTCAGGTGTATGTGGCTGGCGCCTTAGCCCTTTGAGCCACAGGCGCTGAGCCCAAAATTATTTTCAAAGCAGGGCAGCAAATGCTATAAACCCAGGGGAAGGTGACTTGGATGAGTCAGGGAAGGAGAGGTGGGGCAGTGGAAAACTGAAGTGTGTACCTCCTCCCTAAATTTTATCCATGGACCAAGGCTCACCTAAGTCACACCCACTCAGATTATTCAAAGGAGCTGGGAATCTGTACTTTTTGGGTGCAGGGTCTTGACATTTCCAAGTGACAACTGATCTGATAGAGCAAAAGGAAACCAAACCAAAACCCCAGTGAATGGGCTCAACGGACATAATTGCAGTTGTATTCAGCCACCTCCTTCTCACAACCCCACTTTATGGATAAAGAAACTGAATCTGGTGGGGTCACATGACTTGCCCACAGAGACACAGCTAGCATGCTGAGGATCGGGGGACTGCCACATATGTGGTCTGTGCCAGCTGCCTCAGCTGCCATGAATGGAAAAGGAAAGAGGCAGCCAGGAGCAGTGGCTCATGCCTGTAATCCCGGCTGAGCTCAGGAGTTCCAGACCCACCTGAGTAAGAGCAAGACCCTCTCTCAAAAAAAATAGCCTGATTATGTGGCAGCACCTGTAGTCTCAGCTACTTGGAAGGCTAAGGCAAGAGGATTTCATGAGCCCAAGAGTTTGAGGTTGCTGTGAGCTATGACGCCACGGTGCACTCTACCAAGGGTGACAATGTGACACTCTGTCTCAAAAAAAAAAAAAAAAGGAAAGGAAAGAAGGGTTTGGGAAAGTAAGTTTTGGTGACTTGGAGCTCAGCATTCCTGAGATTATCCCAGCCTTGAGGGTGAGCTGGAGGACAGCCACCTTCAGTGTTCACCTCCAAGCCGGAGCCCATGCTGCCAGGACTTGGCCTCTTGCCTCTTCCTAGTCTCCTCTAGCTCTGTCTTCTCCAGCTCGTCTAGGTGAGCTTTCTTCAACCTTGGCATCCAGGTCCAGCCGTCTTCAGCAGGACCCTGGGCCTCAAGGATCCCCTCACCCATCACCCTAGGTGATCCATGAAGAGGGTGGAGTCAGGCCTGAAGTTGTGACTTCTCTGCAGGGGATCTGTAGGGGAGGGTGCTGTTTTGGGACCCTGATAGACCTGGATTAGGATCTTAGCTCTGAGCCCCTCCACAGCTGGGTGACCTTGGAGCAGTTCCTTCACCTCTCTGAGCCTCAGTGTCAGTCTTTGAAGCAGGTGCAGGAGCCTGCTCCTTGCAGAAATGTGCTGAGCTATGTGTGCGCCCAGCTGGGACACCGGCTGGAATTCCATGGTCACTCCCAAGTGACAGTCCCCTCCCCTCCTTTCTCTCCCTGTCCTCTCCTGCTCTCTCCGCTGCTCCCCACTGTGCCTCTCTTGCAGAGATGCTGAGAGAATGTGTGGAACCTGGGTGGGTCTCCGCCCTGCACCCCCTTGTCCCCAGTGCCAGGCCTGCGAGGGAAGGGTGTGGGCATAAATTACACCCATCTGTTCCCTCCCCACTGAGCGTGGGGAGGAGGGAAGAACACTTGGGCCTTGGTGGATGTTCAGGAACCACGGAGGGCAGAATGTGGCTCATGAGCAGTCCACCGCAGGCTCCTCCCGCCCGCCCTCTCCTCCCTTCTGGGGACGCAGGAGCCAGGTTCTTTGAGGGTCCTGCTTCTGGGGCATGGAGATCACCCTTTGTACCAACCTAGACGATCCTCATCGGTGCCCATGTGCATCTTAGAGTTCATCACTATTCATTAGTAACATCATTCATTCATTCATTCCTGCTACAAGTGTTTCCTGAGCAGGCGCCCTGGGCCAGTCAATGCCCCGGGCTGAGTAAGGTTCCAAGTGAGCTTTTTGCCTTTGATGAGCTCCCCATTCAGAGGAATAGGTACCACGGAAACCAGCCAGATTTGCATGCCCTGCTAGAAGTGTGTGAGGGTGGAAGGCTTCCCAGGGTGGCCCTTTGATCCCAGCAAGCGTTATCACCTAGCAGGGCAGGGTGCATGCAGGGGGTTTGGCAAAGTGGGAGTGCAGAGCCTTCAGGAGGCAGTGATCATGGGGAGGGAAATTAGCCCTCCTTTTTCCAGTGTCTTCGGATTCTTCCTGCCCGCTGGCTCCTCCCAGTCAGTGTTTAACCACACCTAGGCCTCTCGCCTCAGGGTTTCACCTAGCCCTTACTATCTCTCCAGGTCCTGCCCCATTATTTCCCCTCCATCCAAATCTCCCCAGTAAATGTCTGTGCCGTGTGCGCAGTCTGTGTCTCCTTCCTTCCCACTCACTCAGGCCCTTTCTCTCGTTTCTTTATAGTCGTCATGACCTCCACATTCCTGAGTCAGTGGGTATTTCCCAGTGGTGGGACTCTGTTTTCCAGCAGCACTGGGCATGGAATGTTCTATCCTGCTGACACTCTGGCTTCTCATCCTTGGAGACTGCACAGGCTCTCGAGAACCTTGGCTGCCCTTTCTCAGCCTCCTTCACCTGCTGTCACCAATCACCACCAGCTCTTCATGCACTCAGAGCCAGGATGTATTTTATCTGTCAGGTTTAGGTGGCTTAACCTGTGACCACATGTCAACGGATGCCTCTGTGCTGACAGCTCCCAAAGCTTTCTTCAAAGACCTCCAGACTCAGACTGGTATAACCAGGAGCCTATCTGACATCTCTGCCTGGATGTTGGCCTGACTTTCCAAACTCAGCCACTGACTTTGTCATCCTCCCTCCAATCCTGGTACTGCCCTCTCCACGTAGCAGTGGAGTCCAGAAACCTGGGGGCCAGCCTTGGTCACCCTGCCCTGGTCCCTCCACACCTTGGCATCCCTGGAAATCCCTGAGTCTGGACAGACTGAGACAGTTTTCTAAAATCCAAAGGGTTACCCCAAATCCATGACTTAACAGGTATGATCTGACCCTTGAACTGCCACATCATGTGACCATCTTTCCTTGCTCCCCGGGTCCCTGGCTGTGCACCCGCACCACCCAGAGCATTTGTGCATACCATTGTTCCCTCTGTCTAGAACATTCTTCCTCCCTTTTTTTTGACTCCCTTCCCCCTCACAACCATCAGATTAAGCACCCCATCCTTTGCTCAGGAGAAGTCATTCTTGACATCTGCCAGGATAGACATATACTGCCCCTCACAGGGGTCTCTCAGCCCCACCTGTCTTGGTTGCCTGAGTGCACACGAACCCAGAGGCAGGGCTCTGTTTTTGAGGTTCTGGCTGAGGAGCAACAGAAGCAGATGTGTGCCCTAGAAGAAATATTTTGGTGACTCTGTGGAGGATGGATGGTAGAACACCTGTCCACGCAGGGAGACTGGTTGGGAGACTCTGGAGGCATTATAAATGGGAGAGGCTGGTGGTATTGTTGCCGGAAGACAAGGCCCAAGGGAGAGAAAGAAAGAGCACCCAAACACCACGTTTATAAGAGGAAGGGCTTTATTCACCAGCCAGGAGCTTACAGCAAAGAGGAATTCCAAATGACCACGCTCCCCGACTGGCTTGGTCTTTCCCTTTTTATCGACAGTCAAAAAGTTCCAACCCACGGGTACCCTTCTCATTGGCCAGTTTGAATCAAGCGGGAGATGCTAGTCCAGCCCCCACAGAACTACAGGATTTCACAGAACTTGGAAATTTCCAGTTCCAGGAAGTTAAGTTTATAAATTCCCAAGAGCTGAGTCACCATCGAGAGGACCCTTCCCCTTCCTGAGAAGACCTGTTCTCCCACACCTCACCGTTCTTGGGTATCCTCTCTCAGTATAAATGGGGACCAGTGTTTCCTGGGATGCAGCTGTGTCCTTAAGAGGCAGGCTCTTTGCCCCTTGGAGACCCACTGCGTAGGGGCAGTGATGATGCTGGAAGGGCTGAAGATGTCCCCAGGTTTGGAGTTTGGGGGTTTGGGCATGGAGAGCCAGGATGTGTTTTGTCTTAACCATGGTAAATACTGGAACCAGTCAGGGTAACTGTTGTGATGGTGATGTCTTGAATGTCTGGACCCCAAATTTTTGTTAAAAGTACATTTTCTTGTATCCTTTTGCATCCATTTTGTCTATATTCCCCACTGCCAAACTCCTGGTAGAAAGAGCAGCACTTATGGTGAGTAAGGAGAAGGGTGCATTTTTAAAGTTCATATGGAGGGCTACAGACCAGAAAAAAACAGAAAGGACTTTGGGCTGAGTTTGGACGTCTGCATTCCATTCTCAGCATGGTGTCTCACCAACTCTATGACCTTGGGCAAGTCCCTGTTCCTCTCTGGGTTCCCCCCACTCTCTCCTCTATAGGGGATTGGAATTATTCAATTGTTCTCAACCCTGGTTATATTTCAGAATTGTCTGAGGAGATTTAAAAAATACAAATGATCAGGCCTTTCCCCACAGGGGTGATATTGGACTAGGGTAGAACCCAAACATTGGATTTCTTTTTCTTTCTTTCCTTTCTTCCCTTTCAGAAAAAAATCTCAACAGGTAATTCTTTTTTTTTTTTTTTTTTGAGACAGAGCCTCAAGCTGTCACCCTGGATAGAGTGCTGTGGCATCACAGCTCACAGCAACCTCCATCTCCTGGGTTCAAGCAATATCCTGCCTCTGCCTCCCAAGTAGCTGGGACTGCAGGTGTCGGCCACAACTCCGGGCCATTTTTTGGTTGTAGCCGTCATTGTTGTTTCGCGGGCCTGGGCTGGATTCGAACCCACCAGCTCAGGTGTATGTGGCTGGCCCCTTAGCCCGTTGAGCCACAGGTGCCAAGCCTCACCAGGTAATTCTTAAAGGCAGCCAGATTGAGAACTTTTTTTTTTTTTTTGAGACAGAGCCTCAAGCTGTCACCCTGGATAGAGTGCTGTGACATCACAGCTCACAGCAACCTCCAATTCCTGGGCTCAAGCGAGTCTCCTGCCTCTGCCTCCCAAGTAGCTGGGACTACAGGCACCTGCC
>CAUYON010025684.1:0-11643 GCA_963573935.1 Arctocebus calabarensis | reverse complement strand
CTCTGGAGACAAACCCTTCAAATGTAAAGAATGTGGCAAAGCCTTTAAACTGCACAAATACCTTTCTGTGCATCAAAGAATTACTCTGGACAGAAACCCTACAAATGTGAAGAATGTGGCAAAGCCTTTAACTGGTGCTCATACCTTTCTGTACATTTAAGAATTCACTCTGGAGAGAAACCCTACAAATGTCAGGAATGTGACAAAACCTGTACCCAGCTCTCAGGCCTTTCTGTACATCAAAGAACTCACTCTGGAGAGAAACCTTACAAATGTCAAGAATGTGGTAAATCCTTTACCCTGCTCTCAGGCCTTTCTGTACATCAAAGAATTCACTCTGGAGAGAAACCCTACAAATGTCAAGAATGTGGAAAAGCTTTTTACTTGCACTCACACCTTTCTATACATCAAACAATTCATTCTGGAAAGAAACCCTACAAATGTCAAGAATGTGGCAAAGCCTTTAATGATAGTTCATCCCTTACTAGACATCAAAGAATTCACACTGGAGAGGAACCCTACAAATGTCAAGAATGTGGCAAAGCCTTTAACCAGTGCTCACACCTTTCTGTGCATCAAAGAATTCACTCTGGAGAGAAACCCTACAAATGTCAAGAATGTGGCAAAGCCTTTAATTATACATCATCCATTACTAGACATCAAAGAATTCACTCTGGAGAGAAACCCTACAGATGTCAAGAATGTGGCAAAGTTTTCAACCAGCACTCATACCTTTCTGTACATCTAAGAATTCACTCTGGAGAGAAACCATACAAATGTCAAGAATGTAGCAAAGCCTTTAATGTTAGTTCAGCCCTTACTAAACACAAAAGAATTCACTTTAGAGCAGTGGTTGTTAACCTTCCTAGTGCCTCAGCCCGTTAATACAGTTCCTGTGGGTTGCAACCCACAGTTTGAGAACTTCTGCTCTAGAGAGAAACCCTATTGTAGTAACTGACCTGGCAATAAGATCCCTAAGGGCCCTTAACTGTTTCAGCCTGAGTCCCTGTCCATCTCAAACCCCACTTTGGGTTAATTCTGAGAACAAGTTTCTGACCAGGAAGTTCTCCCCAGTTCCCTGACTCCCTAGCCAGCTAAACAGTGGTGAAAACTTACTCAAGCAGAGTTCCCCAGGTTAATGATTTTCCCAACCTACTGAGCTTTCCAAGCTGCCCCATGGAAAACTGCCACGATGTAACCCCCTGTTCCTGCCCCCTGACTGTAGCCCCACCCTGAGCTAACCACCACGTTGTAACTCCCTGAGGCAATTACCTAACTGTAACCCTGTCATGAAACCGGTTATGTTCCGCTTTTGTGCATGTTTGCCACATCAGCACAAAAGGGTATAAAAATCAGCCTATACTGCACTTTGGGGCCATTTGCCCTTTGGGGCAGCGGCCCGCCTGTGCAGGTGCAATAAATCACCATCTGATTTGAGCCTGAAGAGGGGGGTCTGTGTTTTTCTTATGGGTGGCAACAGTTACAACTCTTGGAATGTGAAGAACATGGCAAAGCCTTTAACCAGCACTCACACCTTTCTGAACATCAAAGAATTCACTCTCAAGGGAAACCCTACAAATGTCAAGAATGTGGCAAAACTTTTATTTATTTATTTGTATTTTTTCGTGGGGGGGGTTTCAGCCCACCACCTCCCGTATAAGGGGACGGTGCCCTACTCCTTTGAGCCACAGGCACCACCAGTGGCAAAACTATTAACCAGTACTCAAGGCTTTCTTTACATAAGAGAATTCACTTTGGATAGAAACCCTACAAGTGTGAAGAATGTGGCACAGCCTTTACTCAGCACTCACACCTTTTTGAATAGCAAAGAATTCACTATAGTGAGAAACCATACAAATGTTAAGGCAAAGCCTTTAACTGGTACTCAAGCCTTTCTGAACATGAAAGAATTTACTGTGGACATAAACCTTACAAATTTAAAAAATGAGTTAAAGCCTCTTAATGTAGGTCATTAGTAGTACACATTTGTTGTGGAGAGAAACTCTACAAAGGTCAAAAATGTAACAAAGTCTTTAATTCATTTGTGAACCTTTCCAGACATTTATGAATTTATTCTAGAGAGAAACCTTATAAATATGGACAGTGGGCAAACTAACTCACATTCAATCCTCACTGTACATAGAAGAAATCACATAGGAGAGAAACCCTCCTTATGGAGACTGGCAGTGCCTTTACCTGGTGTACATAGTATGCTCAGCATAAAATTCAAACAGTGTTTGAATTTGAACAGTGCGGCAATGACTTTAACCAGAACTCCAACCTTACTGCACATAAGAACATTCATATTGGAGAGAAATCTTACAAATGTGAATAATGTGGCAAAGGTTTTCAGTGGTCCTCAGTCTTATTAAACATAAGAGAAATCATAGCAGAGAAAAATGGTAATATGAAGATGTAGGAAAGCTTCATTCCAGAAGGATTGTTTTCTGTACACAACAATTCATGTTGAAGAAAAACTCTACAAATGTGACGAGATTGACAGCTGTTTAATCCTTAAACCATTGTATAAATAAAAAATTTATAACACAGAAATTCCCTGCAAATGGAAGTGTCAAATCCTATAACCAGGGCAGTGCCTGTGGCTCAAAGAAGTAGGGCACCAGCCCCATATACAGGATGTGGTAGGTTCAAACGTGGCTGCAGCCAAAAACTGCAAAAGAAAAACACAATCCTATAACCACTATTCCTTTCAGTACTTAACAGAATTCATAGAGAAATACTACATTTGTTCAGACTGTGACAATATTGGGCTGCACCTGTGGCTCAGTTAGTAGGGCGCTGGCCCCATTTACAGAGGGTAGTGGGTTCAAACCCGGCCCCTGCCAAACTACAAACAAAAAATAGCCGGGCATTGTGGCAGGCACCTGTAGTCCCAGCTACTTGAGAGGCTGAGGTAAGAGAATCACCTAAGCCCAGGAGTTGGAGGTTGCTGTGAGCTCTGATGCCATGGCACTGTACTAAGGGGGATAAAGTGAGACTACGTCTCTAGAAAAAAAAAAAAAGAAGAACATCATGACAGTATCTTTAACTATATCTCAAGCTTTTCCAATCCTAATTCAAATGCAAGAAATACTCTACAAATGTCAGTCATGTCTCAGAGCCTTAAAGTTGTGTTTACCCTGTTAGGTAGGGCTAAGGAGAGACAGGGGTAGAGGATACTAGAAAATCCTTTGTCCATAATTTAAGAGGAACAAATTGAGCAACGGGACTTCCAAGAAACAAAAGCTGACCTTTTAAGAATGCTTTCCAAAACTGAATTGAAGTTTGTTCTACAAACATAAGTCTCAGAGGTAGAGAAGCCACAATGTGGAGATATGACCCAAGGCCACAAAAAGGGAGTCTTTGGAGTGGCCATACAAGTAAGATGACAGTAGGCTCAAGTGACCTATTTTCATTAACATTGTACAATTTACACCAGTTCTATCATACTCTACAATTACAATGACAAATAGTGTTTGTTAATGACAGGGATAGAAATGGAAGGACTCTCCATTCTGGAAGGTTACCCCATTTCCAAGAAATATCACGAATGTTTTACCCCCACACCACTAACCTAGAATTGCAAAATCTGTGTAAGAGGAAACGTCTTGCTAATCCCAGGGTCTTCTCCACTTGAAAATGTCTTTGTGGGTGGCGCCTGTGGCTCATCGAATAGGGCACCGGCCCTGTATACTGAAGGTGGCGAGTTCAAACCTGGCCTCGGCTGAACTGCAAAACTGAAAAATAGCCGGGTGTTATGGCGGGCGCCTGCAGGCCCAGCTACCCAGGAGGCTGAGGCAAGAGAATTGCCTAAGCCCAGGAGTTGGAGGTTCCTATGAGCTGTGTGACGCCACAGTGCTCTACTGAGGGCAAAAAAGTGAGACTCTGTCTCTACAAAAAAAAAAAAGTCTTTGTGCTTTTTCTCTGAAGCATACAGTCCTTTATAAACTTTGCCCTTTTGCACACTTGTATCTGCTTATTCTACTCATTTGTTTCACTGTCTTCATTGTTATGAGTGTTCTTTGGCACCTGGAACAAAAAAATGGAAGACATACCTCACCTCTGGTCCCCTAATATCTCACATTTTGGTGTTACTATTTGGGAGGAAAATACACATCTTCAACAACATAAACTAATGGAACAATAGATATTCGGAATTCACTCTCCCTGCTGGATATTACTTATTACTCCTTCATCTCTCTGGCTGTCTTCACTTCCAGGTAATGTAGCTCCTTACCTGCCCCTGCTTCATCTGCTTTTTTATTTCTCACCTTGACAATGCACTTCATCTCCCAGTTAGTGCTGATATTCAAAAGCTTAAAAAGGGGTCCCAGGCCCCACATGCAGAATGTTAAACCAGATTTTAAAGCATTAATAACCAGAATAAGGATGAGTAGACAGAGAAAGCCAGGCCATGAGCACATCTTTTGGGGGATTTTTGTTTTGGGGGGTTTTATTTTCAAGACAGAGTGTCAAGCTGTCCCCAGGGTAGAGTTCTATGTCATCACAGCTCACAGCAACCTGGAACTCTTGGGCTTAAGTGATTCTCTTGCCTCAGCCTCCCAAGTAGCTGGAACTACTGGTGCCCCCCACAATGCCTGGCTATTTCTTTTCTTTTTTTTTTTTTCTTTTTTTGGTTGTAGATGTTGTTTGGCAGGCCCAGGCTGGATTCAAACGCTCCAGCTCTAGTGTATGCCCCTTGAGCTACAAGCACTGAGCCCCATTAGCAGATCTTAAGAGCAGAAGGAAACTTTTGAAATGGTTGTTATCACTAGGGAAGAAGGTTGTCAGGCACTGAGTTCCCTTAGAGGCTGAGGCAAGAAGATACCAGGCCCAAGCCCTTCCCAGTATGTTTCAGTTCCTGGAGTAAGAAATGCCTCCGGAAGGGGCCTGTGCTGGGACTATGCCCTCTCTTAGAGAGAAGCAATGGAGGTGACATTCTCCTCTCCTGGAGATAGGGAATCACATTCACCCTCCAAGCGGTTTTCAAAGTGTGGGTCATGACCCCTTTGTAACAATGAAAATATATCACGGCATTGGGAAGATTTAGAACCACTGTACACCCTGTAAAATCTCTGAACCAACACAGACCCTCTAATATTCTCTCAGTCTGATGGACAAACTGCAACTTCAGAGCAAGCTCAGCTCATTAGGCTGAGTGTTGGCAATCTGTCTCTCTCTGTCATAGTAAACAAATTGGTGTGTATAACATTAGAGCCTCTCCTCTGCTCTTCCTGAACATTCAGGGCCTCTGTTTCCCTCTCCTATATCTCTCTTCAAAATGGAAGGTAGAATACAAAACCTTGTGATTGCTAAAGTCTCTCTGCTTACTGGATGATGATGCCTTTGTTTAACCCTTTTCATGCTTTTCAACTGCCCTAACCCATTGTTTGGATGAAGTCTCCTCTTCAGGCTAGAGACCTAAATCCTGTACATCCACAGACCTCCTTTCTCATGTCTTTATGAAAAAAGAGTTAACTAGGATGCAATGTTATTTCAAAGTAGGAATAAAAGAAGCAAGAAGGATCCACAATGTAGAAGTGAAATATGAAGAAAGTCACGACTATGAAAAACAATGAGTCATAAAGAACTTTAAAGGGTAAGGGAATAATTTTGTCTAGGACACAAACAGATATAGCAATATTTGTCCTAAAATAAGTCATGGTTTAGTAAGAAAAATTTGGAATAAACACAGGGCTTCAGCATGTCAAAGATAGTCTATGTAAGGCATGATATTGGCAAGGGTGGATTTATCATCATTTTGTATGTCAACAAGTTGGTCTAATTGAAAGGGAATCTCTAATAAAACAAAACAGTGGGTTGGGGGCCATGGTTCAGGCCTGTAATTCTGCCACTCTGGGGCCTCAGAACACTCCTGCTGTGTCAGGTGCTCTGTAGGCCCTGGCTCGAGCTTAAATAAAGGATCTTGCTTTTGCATCGAGTACATCTCCCTGGTGGTCTTTGGGGATTACAGGATCTGGGCACAACATTTGGGGGCTCTTCTGGGATCCCCAAGACCCCTGAGGACCCCAGCTTGAAGAGTCAGTCAAAGACATCGTATATTGACCACAGATTGGCCACCCTGACCAGGTCTAATATATAACCACCTGGCAGGACCTGGTAGAAGACCCTCCTGCCTGGTTGAAAGTTTTCTTGCCCCCAGGGCAGTTCACAAGAAGGAACTTCCTAGGGAACTCCCAAAGGAACTTCCCAGGGAATTCAAACTCCCTGAGGCACTTCCCCAAGTCTTCCACTCTGCTTTACCTTGTTTTATAGGACAGCATGGATCAGGAGTCTCGGTGGCCCCCTCCATACTGCCCTCCTGTTAAACCATAGTGGGTGGGGCAAACTCACCCAGGGGAAGTGGAGGCTGCAGGAGGAGTGGCAGGCAGCCCCCCTACACTAGACAGAGGGCTCAATGAGAGCAGCCACCACAGAATCGACAAGCCGCTGACTCTACTGCCTTGCACCTCTGGGCTGCAGCCACCCCCCACCCTCATGATGATGGGGATTTTTGGCCTTTTGCCACTAGTGACTTGTATAATTGGAAAATGCAAAACCCCAAATTTTCAGAAAAACCCACAGCCCTTATTGATCTCCTAGACTGTATCCTTTTCACTCATCAGCCTTCTTGGGACGACTGTCAGCAGCTGCTGCAGGTGCTGTTTACCACTGAAGAAAGAGAAAGAATCCAGTCTGAGGCTCAAAAGTCCGTTCTGGGCAAGGATGGGAATCCTACCACAAACAAAGTTTTAATAGATGGAGCATTCCCATTAACTCGCCCAAACTGGGACTTTAACACCCCTGAAGTGAACTCCCTGGAGGAGAGAGAGCATCGACTGAGGAAACTGGCCACTGAGGGAGGCAGAGACCTACTGACTAAATAGGGGCACAAATCTCATTCGACCAAGAAGGCGCCCAGGTCATGGATGGCCAAGGGCGCCCTATTCAGGTGCTGACTATCCATCTAGAAGATGAGTTCAACCTCCATCAACAACCTCATCACCCCTCTTCAGACATATCTGCCTGGTTGTGCTCACACCCATCCACGTGGGCAGAGACAGGAGAATAGGGATGGCTACCCATCGCCCCCCTGTGGTAGTAGAACTCAAACCCAGGGCGGAACCTGTGCGAGTGAGGCAATACCCTATGACCCTGGAGGCAAAAAAAGGCATTCGCCCGCACATCAAGTGCCTCCTCAAAGTTGGAATTCTAATTCCTTGCCAATCAGGGTGGGATACTCCTTTATTACCTGTTAAAAAACCTCTCACCAATGACTATCACCCAGTATAGGACCTCCGGAAGTCAACAAGGGGGTGGTAGACATCCACCTAAATGTTCCAAACCCAATCACGCTTTTAAGTTCCTAGACCTCTCTCGAATCTGGTACACAGTGCTAGACCTTAAAGATGCCTTCTTCAGCCTGCCATTGGCACCACAAAGTTAGGCCCTATTCGCCTTCAAGTGGAATGACCCAGAAGAGGGTGTCAATGGACAGCTGACATGGACCTGATTACCGCAGGGGTTCAAAAACTCACCAACTATCTTCAGTGAAGCACTGCATGAAGACCTGGTTGTAGACAAGGAACAGAAGACCTACTTACTGCCTTAGAAAGCCTCAGGTATCAGGCATCAGCCAAGAAGGCTCAGATCTGTCAACAAACTTTTCTACCCAGCAGTGCTCTCAATCCTGCGACCCTGTTACCAAACCCAGATATAGACAAACCTCTCCATGACTGTGCTGAAATACTAGCACAAGTCCATAACATCCGGCAAGACCTGACCGACCAGCCACTACCATATGCTGAGGAAAACTGGTACACAGATGGCAGCAGCTTCATCAAAAATGGACACAGTGTGGGCGGCTTCTGTGGCTCAATGGTAGGGCGCCGGCCCCATATGCCGGAGGTGGTGGGTTCAAACCCAGCCCCGGCCAAAAAAAAAAACTGCAAAAAAAAAAAAAAATGGACAGAGTGGATTCAGTCCTGCCTGTGCAGCTACCAGACCCAGGACCCACAACATTGCCAGAAGAGCTGCTGTACTCCACAGAGGACCTAAAATGGATAAGTGGCATACCACAAGTCCATTGCCCAGATGGGCATTGGTAGAAAAATGCAGATGGAAAAATAATACTCCCAGCTGCTCTAGCCAACCAAGTACTGTGGCGAATGCACGGAGCAACCCACATGGGCACTTGCAAGATGAAAGATCTTGTCAGGCAAGCTAAAATCAAAATTGAACAAGTGGGCTTGGCGCCTGTGGCTCAATGGGCTAAGGTGCCAGCCACGTACACCTGAGCTGGCAGGTTCGAATCCAGCCAAGGCCCTCCAAACAATGACGGCTGCAACCAAAAATTGGCCAGGCATTGTGGCAGGTGCCTGTGGTCCTAGCTACTTGGGAGGCGGAGGCAGGAGATGCACTTGAGCCCAGGAATTGGAGGTTGCTGTGAGCTGTGATGCCACAGCACTCTATCCAGGGTGACAGCTTGAGGCTCTGTCTTAACAAAATTGAACAAGTGGACACAAAAGTAGAAAAAGTGATAGCTCCATGCACAGCTTGCCAGCTCACTAACATGAAAACTGGTTCCTCCAGTCAAGGCACCCGATTTTGAGGTACAAAACCAGGCACGTATTGAGAGGAAGATTTCACTGAAGTTAAACCAGGTAAATATGGTTATAAGTACCTTCTAGTTTTTAGAGATACCTTCTCAGGATGGGTTGAGGCCTTCCCAACCAAGTGTGAAACATTTCAGACCGTGGCCAAGAAAATACTGGAAGACATTCTACCCAGAAAGTCTTCAGTGGGTCCATTTGTACATCTGGCCTCGCCTCAAAGCTGTCTATGAGAATGGCCCAGTTCCAGAACCCCACAAGTACCGGCCTGGTGATTGGGTATATGTGAAAAGACCACGTGAGATGCTTGAGCCTCAGTGGAAAGGACCCTACATTGTAATCCTAGCAACACCCACCCCTCTCAAAGTAGAAGGCATCGCCTCCTGGGTTCATCACACCCACGTCAAGCTTGCCGACCCATTTGCAATTCAAGAAGACTTTATCCCACAATGGAAAATTCAGAGGAACTCAAACAACCTGCTGAAGCTCAAACTGCACAGAGAACAGCCATCCCAGGACTGACCATGGTACTCCTCTTCACTTTAATCCTTTTAGCCTCTATTATTACCCAAGGTAACTGCTCTACCAATCCTCATCAACCTGTCCAGGTAACATGGCAAATTGTAGGTGCTAGCACAGGGACCATCTTAAACCAGACTTCTGAAACCCACCTCTGGGGTACTTGGTTCCCAGAACTCTTAGTAGACCTCCATTATCTTTTAGGAACCATTCTTTGGTGCTGCCCAGAATTAACAAAGTACTTTTATGCCTGTCCTGGTCACCTCCCCGACAAATGTGGGAGAGTGAGCTCATTCTTTTGTGACTCATGGGGGTGTGTCTCAACTGGACAAATATGGTGGAGTCCCCCTAAACAAGAAGACTTAATTTTAATGGAACGAAATACTACATGCCCCATGGGATGGTGCCCCCAAAGAAACCCCAGATGTGATATAATCAGCATTAAGTTCACTGAAAAGGGAAAACTTAGAAGGATGGGAAATGGGTAAATGGTGGGGAGTGCATCTACAAGCGCCCTATGAATCAGATCCCAGAAATGTATTCATGCTCAAAGTTTTAAACACTCCAATAAGCAAGAAATCCCCTGTTAAAAAAAAAAAATTCTGCCACTCTGGGAGGCAAAGTTGGCTGGATTGCTTGAACTTATAACTTCTAGACCAGCCTGAACACAACCAAGACCCCCATCTCTAACAAAAATAGAAACCCTGAAGCAAGAGGATCTCTCGATCCTAGGAGTTGGAGGTGCTGTGAACTATGATGTCACAGCATTCTACCCAGGGTGACAGCTTGAGATTCTGTCTCCAAGAAATAAAAATAACAAAATAAGATCACAAACCGTTCTTTTTTTTATGAGACCTTGTTTAAAACCTCTTCGGATTGCTCTGTATATATTAAAACTGGCAAATAAATTGCATCAATTATTCAGCATCAATCTTCCACTATGGAGTGAAAATAAATCTCCCTCTCTGTATGTTCTGCCTGCCTGCAGCTGTATTTGATTAGTTATGGGTGTCGAGATCAAGATTATTAAGCTGTTGTCTCTACTGAAGGTTATCAGTTACTCATTTGAAACCAAAGGAAGAAAAAAAGGAGCCAACTTTATCCTTTAAAATACCACTCTTTTTCTCAACTGCCTGACATTTTCATTCCTTCCTCTGTCTCTTTAATTCACTCATCACACCTCTTAGTTTTTTGTTGCTAAGATAACAGAACATGTACACGTAACTTCTGCCTCCACTTGAACAACATATTTTTTTCTTTCACAAATGTGTACTCTGGCCCCTCTGGACCCTTTCTGGTTATGGGACAAACTGGGGACTCCATGCCCTTACTGCTACTCTTTTTGTGAAAACACCTTATTCTCAAATAAGGTGTTTGGACTAGATTTTTCACTTACTGCTTCACTGTAGTCTTTTATAAACCAACAGCCTTGCTCTGCTCTTGGCTTTACTAAAGCTCTCGTTAGCTACCCCTCAACTGGAGGCAAATGGTCTGTGATAAACCTCTTCACAGACTCCCTGAGAAAGATCCAGGAAGACTCCGGACTCCTCTCAGGGTGAAGCAATGGGCAGCCCTTTCACTGTGGTCATTGGTAAAAATCAGAGCAGACAGGGACGTCATCTGAGCAAGAGGACTGGGTGAGGCAAAGGCTAACCAGAGGTGCCCAACCACAGGTGGGTATGAAACTCAGGCAGTGAGAGTAAGACGTGGTTAGATAATTGGTAACGGATGCTTCCTGCACCTGGAAGCTGACGTTGTGATTCCAGGTGGAAAAATGCAGGGCCTGGAGACCTCTGGCCACCTGAGAAGGGCACAGCATTGTCCACAGGTATTACTTCGTCCATGACAATGATGCCTTTCTGGACAGCAACAATTTGTCTCAATGTCTGCAGGGATGCCTTGTCTAATGGGTAATCTACCTCACTTCTCTACCTGTGGACAGCTGTGGGTCAAGACTTTCTAACAAATGCTAGGACTGCATATTTAGTGCTTCATACTGCACTCTCTTCTATGACAAAACAACCGGGTTCTGTAGCAGGAGTGACAGGACAGCCAGAACACAAAGTCTTTCTTAAACCTTTTACATGCTGGATTGGAGAAAAAGAGATGCCTTGCTGGTTCCTTCAGATGCTCGATTTCCTTGTTGTCTTGCTGGGGAGAGTCAGTCTAAATGATGTACTCAGATTACCTTCTGTCCAGAAAACAGTAGCCTTCCAATGAAGGGACAGCACGAATATGTCTGGTAGGTGCTACTCCAGCATCTGGAGGCCGAGGACAAATGGTCAGAAGAAATCAACATCCAGGTGAACTTATCTGACTGAGAAAGAATATTCTTAGGAAAGCCTTCGGGATCACCCCAGTTGAAGCCCACTTAAAATCAGAAGCTCATTTACATGGATGGAGCTGGAACATATTCTTCTTAGCAAAGTATCTCAAGAATGGAAGAAAAAGTATCCAATGTACTCAGCCCTAATATGAAGCTAATTTATAGCTTTCATGTGAAGGCTAAAAC